>VWZX01008704.1:305218-340678 GCA_013399015.1 Galbula dea | reverse complement strand
AGAGAAAGAGAAAGAGAAAGAGAAAGAGAAAGAGAAAGAGAAAGAGAAAGAGAAAGAAAGAGAAGGAACCAACAAAGTCAGAAAACCACTAGTTGGCCTAATTCAGGTTAAAATTGCAAGACATTCTGACACATTGTCTAGTGAGTAATTTGTAAGACATACATCTGCAAGGAAAATGCTACAGTGGAAGCTGTCACCCACTGCCTCACTGCTGGCAGTAGGCAGAAGCCCTTCCATCAGGAAATGGCAGTGCAAGTTGGATTCCTACATATACAACAGCACAGGCAGGTATTCTGCTCTCTGTTTTGACCAGCCAGGATGATACTGTGCAGGAGGATTACTACCTGTGAGTAGCAGGGAAATGCACAAGGAAATACTTGGGACCCAGCCCTCCTCCAGCTCCAAATTACTGTTGTTCTGCTGCTGCTCCAAGGACCGGTGTAGCCTTACCTAGGCACAGCCCTGAGCTCCTCCTGCCATCTCCCACTGTCCCCCCTACCTGTTGGTAGTTAGCACCCAGTAACAAGCACTGTGCTGTGCAAGTTCATAGCTCTGTCCTTCACCTTTCCCTATAGCTACAGCTTACCTTAGCTGAGCTTAGATTCTTATCACCTTGAGCACAAAGCCTCTCTGAGCTCTGAAACAGTCAATAGTGAGAGCTAAAGTTCTGAACTGACCTCCTTGACTGCCTTAGTCCTCATATCCTAACCCACCACCAACCCCATATTAAATAGTGCAGCATCATGCTGTGAAAAGTAACTGGAGAATACACAGCACTGGGATACAAAAGGAATTAATGTGATGCATACTCAAACCTCAGACAAAAAGTAGGGATAATCTCTTAGAGCTTGAAAGAATCTGGAGTCATTGTTCTTGAAGCAGAAATGCTCAGCAGCCCTCCTGATTATCTTTCCAAATACAACAGCTTTGATTTGCTGCTCCAGCTGGATCCCTACAAGTCTATGGGGCCTCATCCAAGGGTACTTAAAGAGCTGGCTAATCTCATTGCAAGGATCCTCAATGATTTTTCAATGTTCTTGGGAATCTGGGGAGATCCCAATCGACTGGAAGCTGGCAAATGCTCTCCCAATTTTCAAGAAGGGCAAGAGGGATGACCCTGGTAACTACAGGCCTGTTAGTCTTACTTCTGTCTGGTAGAAGAGATTATCCTGGGAGTTACTGAGAAACATCTGAAAGACAAGGCAGTCATTGATCACAGACAGCATAGGTTCACAAGGGGAAAGTCCTGCTTAACAAACTTAATTTCCTTTTATGACAAGGTACCTACCTGGTTGCCCAAGGGATATCAGCTTATGGGGCAACACTGGATGTACCTACAGATTGGTGGATGAGAGGCTGGAGAGCAGCCCTGTGGAGAGGGTTCTGGGGGTTCTGTTTGACAGCAAATTAAACATGAGTCAACAGTGTGCCCTGGCAGCCAGAAGTGCCAACTGTGTCCTGGGGTGCATCAGGCACTGCATTGTTAGCCAGTCAAGGGAGGTGACAGTTCCACTCTGTGCTGGTGCAGCCTCACCTCGAGTATTATGTGCTCTTTTGGGCACCACAACATAGGAAGGATGAGAAGCTGTTGGAGAACATCCACAGGAGGGCCATGGAGATGGTGCAGGGTCTCGATGGGAAGCTGTATGATGAACGACTAAAGTCACTTGGTTTGTGCAGCTTGGAGGAGACTGAGGGCAAACCTCATCACAGCCTATAGCTTCCTCATAAGGGGAAGTGGAGGAGCAGGAGCTGATCTCTTCTCTCTGTTGACTAGTGACAGGACTCAAGGGAACAGCATGAAGCTCTGCCAGGATAGGTTTAGGTTGGATACTAAGAAAAGGTTCTTCACCCAGAAGGTGGTGGAGCACTGGAACAGGCTCCCTAGGGAAGCAGCCACTGCAACAAGCCTGACAGAATTCAAGAAGCATCTGGACAATACTCTCAGGCACATGATGTGATTTTTTGTTTTTCAGGAGGGGGGTGGGTTTTCCTGTGCAAAGACAGGAGTTGTACTCAATAATCCTCAAGGGTCCTGTCCAACTCAGGACACTCTATGAGTCAATGACAATGAACAAAGTGGTTTCTCTCTTCTTAAATTTCCCACAAGTCTATTTGCCCACACTTTGAGCATGTGTTGTTGCAGAGTCCCTGCAAAAAGCCAGCTTCTTTTTTTTTTTCCCTAACCTTTGGTCATCTGTTGAAACTTTTTTTTTCCCCCTCAAACCTGTTTTGCCTTTTTGCACTTCTTGGAGGGAAAGATTGGATGGGAAGGGCCTCAAGTCACTGGGATAGGACACCTACAGTGGTCATAGAGGACACAAAAAGCTATTGTGTCATAGATCATAACAACATGCATTTCATTTGACAAGCTGTCAAACATTTTATGTCAGGAGTAGCTGCAACATTTTTAGAGCAACAATCAGGGCACAGCTATAGCCATACTGCTTTAGTTCCACAGGCCTCACAATTGTTGTAGGTTATTACTTTGGAAGCAGCTTGCAGTAAAGACTCTGAGGAAGAAACATGTATCCAAATTTGACCTAACAGGTCTCAATTATGACATAGAGTTCAGCCAGCCAAGCATATCATCATTTTGCAGCTACTCAACTAGTGGCTGAGTCTGACTTCACAAAGCCTGGATCTTTCTCAGGCAAAGCAGCAAGCTCTGAGTAATATCACTCACCCTATCCTTTCCTCAGCTCTGACAGCAAAGCTTTCCTTCTGCTAGCTGATATCCATAGACAAGCTGCCAAATACTTGACATTGCATGCAACAAACACTGAGGGCAGTGAAACAACATGCTTTGTCACACTAAGTTGGAGAGTGATGAGGGAAAATCCTTTTGATATAAAGATCTCTTCTGAGCAGAGGATGTGGAGATATGCCTCCAGTCACCCAAAGAAAATAAAGAAGCCCCATATATGTACAGATCTGGATTGGCTCCTGTATGCTTATGATTCACAGATAATATACAATTAGTATCTTATACTTCTCTTGGGAAAGTATGATGTTATTCTTCTTAAAATGAAGTGAAAGAAATGCCAGCAGTTGATGTTTGTTAGCCTGCCAAAAATAGTTGTCACACTTTTTTTAAAGTCAATACTGGCTGCATGCAGTCTCCTTTCTCATAAGGCAGAGATAAGCTCAGCATAAATCTCCATTAGGGATGTCTTGTATGGTCCTGAAATTCCAACTCTGGCAGCTGTATCAGTCCACACTTCTGTTGCAGCCCAGAGCTGGCAATAACAGTCATCTTCACTGTTGCAATCTGTTCTGAATCTTTCATCTCAGCTACACCTGGGATATAATGAATGCATGAAGTCTAGCCCATACTTACATGCTCTTTCATCACCAACAGGAAACTGCCCTGTGAGGATATACAGCTCTCCTGGTGACATTGAGAGTCTTGCTATGCCTCCAGCTGCTGCTGATAAGAGCTGTGACGCTGGCAGAACACAACCCATGCTGCTACGCTTTGTGGTTGCATAAGGCATCTGCCCCATTTTCCTGAACTGTCCCCAGTGCTGGCCCCAGAAGTTGATAGGAGAGCCACAAAGGACAACTCCAACACCCACAACCTACAACATATGCACCACATCAAACTCTAACAAAAAGCACATGCTGCTATGTGCCTCACAAGAGCAGCTCCCTCTGCCAATGATGCATCGGTTTAGTTGCAAGGATGCTGTGGGAGACAGTGTCAAATGCTCTACTGAAATCAAGATAAACCACATCCACTGCTCTCCCATCATCTATCCACCTGGTTATGTCCTCATCAAAGGCTATCAGGTTGGTCAAACATGACTTCCCCTTGGTAAACCCATGCTGACTGCTCCCAATGACCCCCTTCCCCCTGATATGCCCAGAGACAGAGTGCAGTGTTCCATCACCTTCCCAGGGATGGAGGTGAGGCTGACCAGTCTAGAGTTACCCAGCTCCTCCTTCTTGCCCTTTTTGAAGACTGGAGTGACATTTGCCTTCCTCCAATCCCCAGGCACCTCTCCTGTCCCACAGGACTTACCAAAGATGATGGAGAGTGGCCTGGCAATGACTTCTGCCTGCTCCCTCATCACCTACAGGTGCATCCCATCAGGACCCATGGACTTATGGATATCCAGATGACTTAGCTGCTCCCTAACCCAGTCCTCCTCAACTAAGGAAACTCCTCCATTATCCTAACATCATCTGGGGACTCAGGGGTCTGAGGCTCCTGAGGACAGTCTCTAACAGTCTGGACAGAGACAAAGAAGGTGTTCAGTAACTCCACCTTCTTTGTATCATCTGTCACAAAATGCATGTACATCTCACTGCTTATGTGGCAGCACCAAACATCTCATAAATTGAATATGCCTGTTAAACTGCCTTTGCAGCTTGATTGCATAAGTGGTTAAAAAACAGGGACAAGAATCAAATGGATATTAGTGGTCTGAGAATTAAGTTATTTTAAACATAAACCATTACATATTTTAACTACAGCACCACAGTAGGGCAGCTAGAATACAGCAGTCTGTAAACTTTCTTCTTTTGAAAGAACTGTAATTGTGTACCATATAATAAAAGAATGAGAGGGTTTAAGTACAACTTTTAATACATGCTGTTATTATGTAACCTATCACAAGCCCTTCAATCTGCCTGACAAGAGCTCAAATGGGTTTCCAAATCCCAGTCTCTAGACTGTTTGCAATTCTATCTGCACTACCCTGTCATGAGGTCTTTGACCAAGCAAAGGAAGACTGTTACAGTGAAGGAAAATGGCAAGGGATTACAGGGGTTTGCTGCAGTCTCTTGTTTTTTAAGGAACTGTCTTGGAAGTATTACTTAAAATGCTAAACTTTCTTTACATATTGTGAATGAATATGAACTTCCAATTTTCTTTTCGTCTCTCTAAGAGTAATATTCTGAATTTTCAAAATATTTCAACTGACAAATTTAACACATTTACAGTTATCATCATTATTTATTTCTATAGCCATTTGAGGCAGGCCAAGCTGCCTCAAATGCTTATAGGAGAAAGTTGGCAAACAGGGAAGAAAAGGATACAAGCTGTTCATGGATAAATTTCAGAATTCATGTCTAATTTTCAACCTGACTATCAGCAGTAACAGTCCAGAACCTCTTGTAGCCTTATACAAGTGACACAAAAATCCTCACCATTTTTAAGATGGAGCATGCTAAGCTTCTTATCATGGTTCTATACAGCCCCAGGCTGGACTGAAGGAAATCCCTTCCAGTCTTACATTCATGGGGCTTTCACACATTACTCACATCTAGGTAACACTGAACAGTAAGGATGTCATTTTTCCAAACAGTTGGGAGTCTGTATTTTCTTAAAGATGGACACTTACAGACAAGGACCATCTACAAAATTATCTCCCAAGGCCAGGCAGGTAGCACAAAATCTAACCTCAAAAGCCATAGGGGCCAAAGGTGGGGTTTGGTACCTGCTGCCCCTACCATGCCAATAGCTTTTACCACGACACCAGGTAGCTGCGAGCTCCAAGCACGGAGCTCCCTGCTTCTCTGGGCACCTTCTGCAGCACCCTTAGCCCCATCTCTGACTGTCTCATGCCTTTCCCAATGTTGCTGCTGTGCTGGGTACAAATCCCACCTCTGCAGAGGCTGGGCTGGGATATCCCTGTGCAGCTACTTCTCCCCTCAGGGTAACTTATAGGACATGTAAGAGCAATTGGGATGAGTTTTAATAAGGGTAAATGTAAAGTCCTGCATTTTGGGTGTAACAACCCCCAGCAGTGCTACAGGCTCGGGAAGGAGTGGCTGGAGAGCTGCCCAGCAGAGAAGGACCTGGGGGTGCTGACTGACAGCCGGCTGAACATGAGTCAGCAGTGTGCCCAGGTGGCTAAGAAGGCCAATGGCATCCTGGCTTGCATCAGGAATAGTGTGACCAGTAGGAGCAGGGAGGTGATCTTGCCACTGTCCTCGGCACTGGTGAGGCCACACCTCGAGTACTGGGTGCAGTTTTGGGCACCGCAGTTTAGGAAGGACATTGAGCTACTGGAGAAGGTGCAGAGAAGGGCAACTAAGCTAGTCAGGGGTCTGGAAAACAGGCCTTATGAGGAGAGGCTTAGGGAGCTGGGCTTGTTTAGCCTGGAGAAGAGGAGGCTGAGGGGAGAGCTTATTGCTCTCTTCAGCTACTTGAAAGGCCATTCTAGGGAGGCGGGTGTTGGCCTCTTCTCCCTTGCGACTAGTGACAGGCCTAGAGGGAATGGGCTTAAGCTGAGCCAGGGTAGGTTTAGATTAGATATTAGGAAGAATTTCTTTCCTGAAAGAGTGGTGAGATATTGGAATAGGCTGCCCAGGGAGGTGGTGGAGTCACCATCCCTGGAGGTTTTTAAGAAGAGGCTAGATGTGTTTCTTCAGGGGATGATTTAGGGATAAGAGTAGTGTAGGGCTATCGGTTGGACTAGATGATCTTGAGGGTCCTTTCCAACCCTAATGATTCTGTGATTCTGTGAATTTTAAACTTCTGCCCCTGCCTCAAACAGGCTCCCATGACAGAAAGAGCAGCAGCCAGACCCTATGGCAGGATGTAGCCAGGGCAGAGCAGTGGGGTGACCAGCACCCTTGTCTTCACAGCCACCTCCCACGGGGAAGATAAAGCCCACGTTGTTTAACACCTTCAGCAAGAGGTTCATGTTAGACCTCTGCTATCCAAAAGGCCATTTCCCTTCCACAGCCTTTAGCCTACCACATTCTATTGCCAATAGCAACAAAGCAGTAGCTGTTCACATAAAATAAAGGCACTCCTAAATTGCAAAGAAAAAAAAAAAAAACAACCCCTCAGATCTCAGAATAATTAGTATGTAGACATGAAAATTCTTAATAACATGTTAACTATTGTTGGAAAGATAATTTGTGGGAGTTCTCCAGCTCCCTGTCAGCACTGCCTATTTGCTGGTTGGCATTGTTTAAAAGACAAAAAAGTTTAAAGCCTTTCTGCACACCAGCTCATTTTTCATTCAATAAGTCAGCTAGAAGTAGAGTCAAACCAAAAAAACTTGTGCCATTTTATGCACCATGGAAACAAGAAACTTGTCAATCTGCAATTGCCTATTCTACATCCATCTGAGAAGAACTTTTTCTGCAAGACTATAGCCAAGAGGATCAGATCAACAGCCTGTGTTTGTTCATGAGGGATGGACATTACTTTTTGTTTCACTTGCAAATAAGTGCAAATATTAAAACTTAACTCTGATGTCAAGGTGCATATTAAACTGCATTACAGTCTAATAAATGCTATAAACTTTTTATGTAATTTCTCACAGTAATTAAAACAAGAGGATACAAAAATATTCATAGTCTTTACCTGTAAATTCCACTGTGATAAGACTGCACACTGATTTCTTAAGCAACCTCATATATTCAGATTTCCTTCTAGAGCTGAAATATTATTTGCTTGAGCCCTATGAAAGCTACTTATTTCTAACAATTCCCACTAATTTTGTATGTTTTTCCATAAATGAAACATTGCCATGTTTAAAATTAGAGATAATTTGTCTGATGGACTACTTTAGCATGAAGAAACATTTATTGTGTTTAACCCACAGCTTTTGTACCTTTCAACTGCTGATGCTTATTTGTGAAACCTTCAAAAATACATTTTTAGATCCTCAAGATAGCAAGACCCTTAAATGTACTCATGTGCTTCTATGTCCCCTGTATCATATTGTCCCTGTATCATTCAGTGGGATTCCCCAAGGCCATACACAGCTTAAGCACTTTTCCATGTCAGGTTTGAAACTCTCATGTTAATGAAGTGTGCTCTGAGCAGAATTAAAGGTTATCACTGCCTACAGTGCTGGTGGCAGTTACTAGGCTCTCTGTGCTTGGAGGTGCAACTGTAGTAGAACAGAATAAGCAGTGAGAGCAGGTTTTCAATATATCTAGTGACACAGAATCCAGGCAGAGCCAAGTGACACAGACAGGAAAGGTTTAGATCCTACCTTCAGACACAGGAGGATTTGGCAGGGCAAGTGAAGTAGGGACAGCTCTGCTCCTTTGCAAGAAGGTAGTAATTAAATGGGATATGTGGCTAGTTCTTACTACATGTAAACTCCAGTATACCTCTGACTCTACCAGAATGCCTAGTGGCAAACAGGGCAGTTAAAGAGCAGATAGATATGCATAAATGAACACACTTACTGTATTTGAATAAGGCACAAAAATCAGGCTGAAAACTCCTATCTCCACTAAAAACCACCACATGACTGTTTGGTAAGTAGCAAAGAGGATCTGTGAGGCCTGCTCACATATTGTAGCTGTAACTCAAACTACCCAGAACAACTACTAACCATTTACCAGAGAAAACCATCATCACTAAATTCATCTCTGTAGGTCTTTGCATCAGAATCAGGTATCTTTCTGGAGGACATCTGTTATCCCAAACTGGTTACTCAGTTTCATATGGGTGTAAGTGGGTGAAACAGGAGCTCAGACTATTTAATATACTTCCTTTTGGATTAAAATTCATGACTTATTAATTGCATTTTAAATATGCACTAACTGGTAGAAAGAATATGGTCTAAGAAAAACTTTAATACTGATCAATTACATAACATTACCATAATGATATAGGAACACTGAGTGTTCTCTCCTTTATGTACTTTCATGTGTACTTTCTTAAATGCCAGCTGGAGAAAAATATGTCTTGTCTTCTGTCTAGTTCTACTTCAGGCACTACTGGTCTGACATTTTGCTTTCAGGTTCTAGTAACATCAGTATTGAGATCAGAGATATTAAAACTTAGAAAATCTGACATGTTATGTCAAATTACAAAGAAAGTATCTGAGGGCAAATGGAAGAACAGAGACTGAATTAAGTAGCAGATACAGGGAAAGAAATGGAACTGTGAGAGGGAAGAGATGGACAAATACACAGAAGAGAAAGATTAAGCAGTCAAGAATAATCAGATGGATATGAAGAAAAAACATTAGAGAATGCTGAAAGCACAAAGGCAGGGACATAAATTCATACATAAAACATGTAGCTACATTTCATATGGGCATGATCCCATTAACACACACACACACACAAGATTTTATCCCCAAGAATTCCCTAAGTTAATGGGTAATAGTGAGTAACATGATGTACAAGATGTTACAGTATTTGGCCTTTCAGCATTTTTTCTTTTGTAGATCATGTACATCTGTAAAACATTTAAGCAGGTATCTTAGCTTTGAAGAAGACAAAACTTGAAAATAACAGGACCTGAGGGAAACCTTTACCATGAATGCTGGTGGAACTGGAGTTCTACAAAGAACCAAGAGGAATACCCTAAAGGCTAATTATTTGACATGACAACTAATGTTATTGTTCCATTTGAAGCATAATAAAGCCAGAACTGCAGTTTGCATAGATGTGGAATGCTTGTCAGAAGGAACATGAAGCATGATCAGTGAGTGAATCTGAAACTGGGGAATCCTAATTAAATCCTCTAACTGCTATCTGCAAGACATCTAATAGCAACTCTCTGTAAGCCACTTATTCTTATGGGTTTGTTTCTGCAGTTTAATGAAACACCAACTGTTAGCTTACCTCAACCATCTTCATATTAATGAGACACCTTTATAGGGCAATAAGCAACTGGTTTGCTTAATAGCAGAATATGATTCTTATGAGTGACAGAAGGTAAGTCAGCTACCTTGTCCATGTCATACAGGTTATTCTCCTCATTCTACAGATAGGAAATGACAGCCCAGTATGTCACTTTCCATGATCCTTGGGGAAGTCTGGTAGGGCCAGGAATGGAGTTAATGGGTCATGGTTGTTTAGGATGACAGTGCAATTTTCCTCTAGAAGATGACATCTGATACTCTATTGGGAATACTGTTTTAAAGGATGTTAAAACACATCAAGTGTATTAAACAAAACCAAGAAAGTCTGTCTTCAGTAATACAGTAATTAAACTTCTTAAAAAGTATTCCCACTTTGAAATGACAAAAATGGCATTGAAAGTGTTTCATCAAGCAGTCAAAACCCCATGACCATCCTTCTCCAAGAATGTTTTCCTGCAGATTGACCAAATGGTGCAAAATCTCAAAATCATATATATGCATGCTCAAAATATATGGAGCCAGAACTTCCCAGTACTACTGTTATTCTGCCATGAACAGAACATCAGATTCCCTCTTGTCAGATGGTTCGGCAGACTTCTAGGCTGTTATGCTATTATCTCTAGCCACCTCTGCCAGCACCATGCCTCAGCTTCATTTGCAAAACTGAGAAGATGCAAAAAACATGCTTTCACAAGACTATAAACAAAAATGAAAAGCAACATAAAAGAAGTAACAGTTTTAGCACAGTCCTCATGGAAGCTACACCAGTCTTAATTTCTTCAAGACCTCTATACTGCAAATTGCATGCTAGAAATATTTCTACCAAAATCAAATTAATCATTCAGTACCATCCACAGTACATATTTATACAGGGCTTTTCTATGGAATACATTAGGATATTTTCCTAAATTATAGGAAATAATCCATTATTTAGATTATTTCAAATATGACATTCAGAATTTGCAAACTGTTACGACACACAGAAGTTGGATTTTCAAAGCCACAATGTTGTGAGTGTTACAAAAAACACGTTTTCCTTGAGATGAGACTTGAATAAACTTGCAGGAGGAACTACCTTTAGCCTGTAAAATATAATTTCTGGCAGCACTCCCCAAAGTAGAACATGCTTGCCTCTAAAAATAAGCCATGGCACTATCAACAGCACAGCTTACTTTTTCCTGGCAGTGAGAGCTCAATGCATCCAGAAATGATTGCAAGGGACGATGACCTGGTAGCCCTGGAAGCCACCCTACATGACAAGACGGTTGACCCTGCCGCCATCAACTCCGAGGGCACCATACATGCCAGCACCCATGGCCATTGCCCGCAAGTGGCATTGCAGCAGCTGCCTGGTGGTATCCCCCCTGACAGGGAGTGCTGGGGAGACACCCCTGGCCCAGAGGTGAGGACAGGTCTGAGGTGGAGGCAGTGGCGTGGTCACCTTGAATCAGATGGGGGGGGGGCGGGGAGGACAGGGCTTGTACGTGTATCTAAATATGTACGTGTGCATGTATTCATACATCTATGCATACGTACACACATAGAGAGAGAGAGATTGAGAGAGCCTGTGTCTTTCGGTGCGTGTCCCCCTGCCATGCTGGCAGGAGCCCCGGGCAGGGCTCACCCCACCAGCCACCGCCAATCCTCGCCGCCAGAGGCCACGGCGAGGCGGTCTCCACTTAGCCGGCGTCTGGCGGCAGCCCGTCCGCCCCCCCGCCAGCCCTCTCGCACACCCTGCTCGGCGAAAGGCCCCGGCCCCGGCCTGGCCTGGCCTGGCCTTACCCTCGCTGTTACCCTCGTTCTCCGCCATGGCAGCAGCGGCGCGCCGTCGCAACGGCAACAGAAGCCTCCCCGGGCCTGGCAAGGCCCTGTCCTGCCGCCGCTCCCGGCGCCCGGGCACGGGTGCAGGCGGCCTGCCCAGCGTGCCGGGGCGGGCTGACAGCGGCAGCCACACTCCCTCCGCTCTGGAAAGCTCTTCACTGCTGGCTTTTGCAGACTACTAACGGGCAAAGCAAGTGGAAGAGGATGGAGTAGCTCGCCGGAGGCTCTGCGTGCCGGCTTCCACTACCGCACCGGGCAGGGACCCACCGCCACAGTCACCCCAAAATGTCGATCAAGCCCAGAATCTGGACCCCACTGCGGAGGCCCAGACTCCGGGGCCCGGCGCCACCTCACGCTGGGGTTTAAGGCATCCCTTCCTGCTGTGCTAAAGCAATGGAGAACCGAATCCTACACCCGGCCTGTGCGGTGGGGCCGGTGCTGCACACCGACGTTCCTGCAGTGCCCCTAAACCTGCCACTCCGCAGCACTCTGTTTCTCTTGAAAACAGAGTTTTCCCAGCAGTTGCAGTGGATTCCATGTATCTGAGCTTTAGAAAGTGAAAGAACATTTTATTCTAAATACCATCACACCAAAGCAGCTAAAATATTCTTAGTGATATTAAATAAAACTCTGCAGTTTAAATTTAGCTGTGTGTTTGGGCAGACAGGACTGCAGTGCCTGGTTCTTCTGACTCTAAAACAACTGTGGAAGTAGAGAAAATATAAATATTAATATTCTGGCAAGATGCAACCATATATTCATAGAAAATAAATATTTATGAAACTCCTAGAACTAAAATCTTGTCCTCACCACAGCAGGTGCTGGTTGTCAGATGTTAAATTTTTACAAAGCCTACGTGGATGGCTCTTCCCCCCACGCTCATCTCCACCTCTCAGTTACAATGTACTCAGTATTCAAGCCTGAAATTTCAGAAAAACACACTGAATACGATTGTTTGCTTTAAAAGAATCACTTTTTTAATAACATTTTAACATTTGCTATTCTCCTTTCAGGCACTTATTTTTGCATATTTCTACATGGCTCAGAGTAAAGATGGTATAGTAGATACCCAAGAGAATATATGTGTGCTCCATTGGGAAAACAGCTGATTATGCTCTCTAACAAAGCTGATCCCTCTGAAAGGTTATCTACAGACTTGAACAGTTTATTAAGGCACCTAAATATTTCAGATTACATGGTTGACTAGGAGAGTAGCACAGATTCGTTTCCTCTCAAACTGATAACAGAAGTTTTGGTTCGAACAGGATGGCAGCTGAAGTTAGGGAATGCAGCAGCAGCAGAAGGAAAAGTCCTTATCTTTTAGTCTTACAAGAGTCCCATTTCCTATTCCCTCAGCTTCTTCCTACAGAAAACCTTTGTCTTTCCTGGTTGTAGATCTATGGTAGCAGATCACTCACATGTTTGAAACTGAAGAAAAGTGCAAAATATATTGTTTTGGCCAGGATGGAGCTTTCTTATCATTTCCCTCCCTTAACCTAAATGTGGAATTACATGATTTTGACCATTGTGCCCAGCATTATATTTCTTAAGTAATTTTCCAGATCAGCTGATTCATCATTGGACATTTACAGCTCTTCTACAAATGCTGCACGAGTTCAAAGTGTTTACCATATTTCCCTAATAAAAGCTTTAAAAAAATTCTGATTTAGTCATTCAGGTTTTCATGCCAAATCCATATCCAAAATATGAACAACATTCAGCTTTAAAATAGAGAGAAATGTTGCCTATTGTGTGAATTTATTGAGTTTCTTCTGTTTTCACAGTAGCCTTTGAATTGAAGTGAGTCACTCTAAATGTGATGGGATAAGACAGTAACTCCACTCAGGCCTCTACCTTTAACATTTTCCCAGCAATTTCACCAGGGCTTGTGCTTGGCTTTCCTCACCACCCTTTCCTACTTGACACATGCTTGTCTTTGTTTCCTCCAAGAGGGATGGCAACAAAAGCTGCACGTAAAAGCCAATCAAGAAAGGGAAAATCGTGAAGCACACAACAGCTATGACATGTCGTGTATGCCCATTGTCTGTGTCCCATTGTAGCAGCTGACTTCAGTCCTCACAAGCTGCTACAATAGCTCCTCAGAGACAGTGTTGTTCTAAGTATGTACAAGTGTTGGTCAAATCCTGGATGCTTGTACTTGTTAAGTTTGATACCTTTAGCCTCGCTGCAGAATCTTTTGTGACTTACAGCTAACACCAATTTCAGCAAACAGTATTTTGCACTGTTCTGCCTGTGTTGCTGAGATTCCACTTGGGAATATTACTGTAAATCAAAGTACTTCATTTGCATCATCTGCACTAGCTTGGATTTTCCTTTTGATTTCAATAGCTTGCAGCCAAGTGTCAGCACCTGTTTCCCCTTCCTCCCTTGATTCCTGACACACAGAGCTTTGGTGTCTTGCCTGTCTCAAGGGGCAGAACAAAATGTGGAATGAGAAACATGTTAAAATGAGAATTCACTGCTTTAAAAATTCCTGGCACCATATCTTGAAAAATACATGGAGGAAAAAAATGTTAACAATTATAATGCAGATCAAATATTGGACCTGAACCACATGACTGTTTCCCTTCTAACTTAATGCACAGAGATCTCAAACCAATGGAATGAGTGGGCTGAAACAACTAATCACATTTTGGCACAGATAAGTACAAAAGGAAACCCAGAACTACTAATTCAACAGCTTGAAATATCAGCTGCTGCATGCAAGATCTTTGAAGAGCTCCTCTGAAGAGAACATACCCTTTTAAACTTGTAATTTTTGCATTAAAATAATGTCAGAAAATATCTCTGGGAAAATATGGAATCAACCAGCACTGTTGATGTAAAGTCTGAATCCGCTGATGTCAAATAGCTGTAAGGAGGTACCCTTGCCTCTGCACCTAATTTCATCACATACTTTCATCTCAGCTATCAGGGGCCTACCACACATTTTGCATATTTTCTGTGTGTATGCTCATAAATTTTGTCCAGTAATAAAAAACAGCTCTAAAATGAGAGAAGTGATGTAAAAGATAAAGCAGTTCAAGGAGGTACAAAGCAGCGTCCTACAAAACAGTCGTACCCCCATGGTTTCAGTGTTGCAGCATTTGGACACATCTTTGCTCCTAACACTTGATGCAAGACCTTCACTACAGAACTCCCTCTGTGGGCCCCTGGGGCCCATGTAACTGGAGGCACGAAGAGGCATGTTCATTTACCCTTCACAGAGAAAGTAAATTAATAGCTATGATTCTGTGACAGGAGTCTACCCATAACTCCTCTGTAGCTAACAATTATTTGCTCTACTGTTGACATCTTACAGGCTGTTAGTATTTTCATATTAACCTTACCTGTCATCATTTTGTTTTCTTCTGAAAAATAAAAGTCTTTCTGCTCTGAGCTACAGAACAGCAAAAAGCACATAGTCAAGGGAGTACCTTTATTTTGCATACAGGTAATAAATCTAGAAGCCCCAAATCTGATCTCTTAAACAAAGTGTCAGGGTATGATTGAGACATGTGGAGCTCACCAATGCTGAAAGGGGAGGATCCAGCTCTTTCTTCAAGTCTTGCTGTTCCTTCTCTACTGCTCTACTTCTCTATCTGCTGTTCATTGAGGGTAGATATGAGTCACTGAAGTAGTGAAAAACCAATCCATCAAAAAGTGAATAGTTGTCTGCCACATTAAGAAATTCAGTAAAGGGTCTGACAGGCATCTGAATCAGCACAGGCAGAAAGTTGAACCATGCAGCTCAAAGTGAGAGAGAAATAAGGAGGAAGGCAGGAAGGATGAGATTTCTATTAGAGGGAAAAGGCTTAGTGGTTGGCTGAGTCTGTAAGTTAAACTCAAAAGGAAAGAAGAGAAACACATAAGTTTGAAAGCCACTTGTGATAGCTGCATCTCAAATTCTAGTTGGTCTGTGGGATGGCTTTGGTACAGTCCTGGCAAATACCTCTTGCTGCTCATATACAGCTAACAGTCCTGTGGATCTTTAGTTGCTCCTGTCCAGCTTCAGCAAAGCTGCATTTGAGGAAAAGTGACTGAATATGCATTACAAATGAGTTACTAGGAAAAAGGAAGCATTTTTTTCCCTCAGGAATATTGCTTAATGTCAAGGAGCTACTGGCAGTTCTTGGCCTCTGGGACTATGCCTAGAGAGCTGCAGAAGAAAAATGTTCTCACTTTAATGTGTAACTGCCAGGATGCTGTTCCCAATCCCAGCCAGGCACAGAAACAGCCCTAGAGATCCACATATTTTAACCTTCAGACTTTATTACCATTAATTATACCTAGAAGTGAAGCCAGGATCCCTGAGAACACAGTGGCAGGAACAAAACACAATCATCCATCTGCCTAGCAACACAGGTTGCCATGAGTATTTCTCCCTGTGCTCCACAGGCAGTGGGAGCTCACCACTGAACACTGAGCCAAGTTTAAAGGCCTCATACTGGTAAGGAGAGCCTGCTTCCTCAAATGAAGACCTTGGTTTCCACATCCAAGACACCTGTCTTCCTCTAGAGCCTAGAAGGTGTCAGCTAGCAGCCTGAAATCCAGGAATGAGGGACTCTTGGAGCAGGAAGATGTCATCAGGGGAACTGCTGTTGCAAGAGACAAAGTGATGACACTGGAAATAGGGATGCAAACTCCATTCTCCCCTTCTCTGTTTCTTTTGGAAAAGTTCTTTGCACATTTCAGTACCATGCCAAAAAAAGCCCCCAGATAACATACTCTTAATAGCTGAATTTACATACATGAAGAAAAGAAGAAAAAAACCCATGAGTGGTACTGAATACATGGAAATACTAAAACAATCCTAGCTGAAGAAGAGGAATTTCTTGAGTCACAAACCATTAGTAGGAGGCTGAGAGAAAGAGTATTCAAGATATCCATTTCCCTGATTCTCCAATGAGCACCTGCTTTAGGCCTTACTCAAAGAAAGGAGATGGACCTTTGATATGACCCAGAAAGCTCATTTTGGTGTTTTTCAGAAATATAAGACTTTTTGATAATTATTTAAGGGAAGCCCTCTAATAATGTAGCTATCTAGAAGCTGTGTAAAAATAGATATATGAGAAAAACACAAAATCATAGGTTTCAAACTGACATTTGGACAATCACACTTGAATGGAAATGTTGAAGAGTGGAATTATGTTGATGTGTGGTAACATACAAGTGAAGTTAGCCTTTAAGAAAAAGCTCTTACTTCATTGATTGTTAACATCAACATGCAATTTAAGGGTATAAAGGCCATAGCATGGGTCAGTTTTCTCAAAGTACATTTTGCAAAGTTGTCAGCCATCACACACAGCAGCAGTTAGCTTTGGGAGGAACTAAGGTTGTACATCTGAATGATCATACATGGCACGTAATGAGGGTACATGGGGCATGATAACTGTACTTTTTAAGACTTAGGGAAATGCTTTAGTTCATGAGCAGCAGAACTACTTTCTTGTAGGTCTTTTAACCTGTTAAGATCATTTGGGCATGGAGATGTTGCTGTACTCACCAGGTTAGTGATAATCAAAAGCAAAATGAACTTGAGTATAAGAAGACCCATCAATTTAAGCACTTAATATTTGTCTGTTTTCTTCAGAGTCCAAGTGTTCATTCATTAAAAAAAAATCTAGACCATCTTCTGGTGAAGATAATGTTCAGTGAATATATGCAGCATTATCTTCTCAAATATACAGTAGAATGGTAAGGGAGAAAATCATATTCTGTATAAGTCTCATTAGCTTAATGTGTTCAGGATTTCATTTTACAAGTCTGACCACCTTACCTGTGCATGTTAACTTCAGAATTTCAGTGGGAATAAGGTTAAGGCCTATGAGACTAATCTTAATTTGATTCACAATTTATTTATTTCCACTGACATAAATGGCAGGGGTTTAAGACTAGTGTTATAGCATAAACATCACCTCAATCTCTCTCAGTGGCTTTTTAGGGAAAGGGCTAATTGCATGGCTAGCTTGTTTTTCCAGATTCCTGACATTTTCTTATTACTTAAATAGAAGTTTTAACATTACAGAGATTAAATTCACCTCCATATTTACATAGTGTTAACTCTGATGTTGCTAGAGATACTGTAGAGTGTATGTTCTGTAAACTTCCTACATAGACTAATGCAAACTGAAAGCTGCTTTGAAATTAAAATGTACTTTGTTGCTTTAAGAGGGAGGGAAAAAAAAGGAACAGAACTAAGAAACATCCCAGGAATATTTTCTCTACTTATAGAATAAGAAAGAAATTGAACTCCTGTTTGATTCCCTTGTGAGGGATAGGGCACTTGGATGCACTGTGGCCAGAAGACAGATAACTGTATTAATGAAAATCTAGTCTGTGCTCAGAGACTTTGCATGTTGGTTATGAATGTAAAATATTCATACCACAATAGACTATTACTCTGTCAAAAACTGAAGTTCAGCCAGTTTTACCAGGAAGAGTTGATATTTTGCTCTGTTCTTCATTCTAGGTAACAGGAAAAACAAACTAGCAAAACTGCTCCTCCACTTGCAAGTTTTACCAGTGTGACCATTTAGAGATGTCATAAATCAAGAAATAGGAAGCAATTTGTCTATTGAGCTATTTAGACACAGTAACTCAAACTAAAACAGATAACAATGAATTGGTCAAATTTTCAGTGGCACTGTGCCAGGGCAAGTAGAGGCATCACCTGTTTTTCTATCACCTTCCCTCCCATGACCTAGGGCATAACCAGTCATGAAACAAACTGAGTAGGAAACCCATTCAGCAAAAGAATATTCTTTTTGTTATTGCTGTGGTTACCAGGCTGTGAGCTGAGCTAGCACAGCAGGAAGAACAAGGTGCAAGAACAACTAACTAGGACTGAGGAAACAGAGACCTGCCACCAAGCAGCAGCCTGAGACTTTTAGCACAGTCCTACACCAGCAGGTGGAAGGGGCTTTTGGTCTATCATTGGCTTGCCTTCTCCCAGCTCAAATGTTTGCCATCCTGAACTAGCTTTCAGTCATGCTCTGTTCACATGGAGGCCATCGAGGAAGCAAAAGCAGAGCAAGACTGGTTTTGGACATAGAATTCTTTTTTCAGCTGTGAAAGAGAAGTTGGATCCCTTCAACAGAGTACAGTGGCCATCATTTTCAAACAAACTGAGCTTTACTATGCTACACTGTTTGGACTATTTTAGTGAAATGGCTAGTTGGTACCTGCAAGGCAGAGGTAAGTGAACATCAGAGATGAAGTTTTTAAGTGCCTTTGACTTTTAATAAAAATATTGTAACCTCTGTTGTCTGCTCTCTTGTTTCTGAAAATTTTACCTTTGTATTCCTTGTCTGTTGTATTGAAAGGAGATAACAATACAGTCAGTTGATGGCAGAGTTGAGGGAAGAGACTTGGTGGTGCTGGTGGATGTGAAGCTCAACAAGAGCCGCCAGTGTGTGCTTGCAGCCCAGAAGGCCAACTGTATCCTGGGCTGCATCAAGAGAAGCGTGGCCAGCAGGTTGAGGGAGGTGATTCTCCCCCTCTACTCTGCACTCGTGAGACCCCACCTGGAATACTGTGTCCAGTTCTGGAGCCCCTATTCCAAGAGGGATATGGGGGTGCTGGAGTGAGCCCAGAGAAGGGACACGAGAATGATCAGAGGAATGGAGCACCTCTCCTACAAGGACGGACCGAGAGAGTTGGGGTTGTTCAGTCTGGAGAAGAGAAGGTTCCAAGGAGAGCTTCTTGTGGCCTTCCAGTATCTGAAGGGGGCTTATGAGAAAGTTGGTGAAGGTGAAGGACTTTTTAGGAGGTCAGACAGTGATAGAACCAGGGGAAATGGGTGTAAGCTAGAGGAGGGTAGATTTAGGTTGGATATTAGGAGGAAGTTCTTCACCATGAGGGTGGTTGGACAGTGGAACAGGTTGCCCAGAGAAGTTGTGGAAGCCTCATCCTTGGAAGCTTGTCTTAACACAAGGCTTGATGGGGCCCTGGGCAACCTGATGTAGCTGATGGTGTTCCTGCCAGGCAGGGGGGTTGGAACTAGATGATCTTTAATGTCCCTTCCAACTCTGACAATTGTATGATTCTATGAAGTGCAAAAGAAGACATGATACAGATAGCCTTGTGGGACAGAAAGACAAGCAGTTATCACATGTTGAGGCCTAAGGAGTGGTAAAAACTGCAACACACTGAACTGATTCTAATAAATGCTCTAGAGAGATACAGATAAAGGCCACTTAACAGGAAGAGGCACTGAAATGTCCTGATGAAGCCATTTAAATTGTCTTAGGATTGGGCATTCAGAGCTGTATCACTTAAGCATTTATGAAGCTGTGCAATGAACCACACCAGGGAAATGACAGCCTGAAAAATAACCCAGGAAAACCAAATAGTCAACAAAGTACTAATGGGTTATTTCTCCACAAGATGAGTTCTCATTTGCTGAATAGCCACATAAATACTTGCACAGCATAATATAGGGAGCAACGACTGCTTAAGCCATGGTTGCTGATCAGAGAGTTGCTGATCAGACACACACAGATCAGCATGCAAGATTACTCCAACATGTAAAGATTTGCAGCATTAGGAAAGCTGTGATCACTCACCTGCTTACTGAAACAAGCTAGGGCCATGATTATGCAGGACAGTGAAAAAGGACTACCTAATCTATGTTTCAGTTTTAAGCTGCTAACCAAACTTTTTAAAGTGGAAATACAAATTTAATAATCCATGAGATACAGAGGATCAGTAAACCTCTTCCCAGATGTATGTCATCAGCATCATGATTTACCATCAGGAATTGGTAAATGTTGGTTAGGCAGTGGAACAGGTTGCCCAGAGAGGTTGTGGAAGCCTCATCCCTGGAAGCTTTTAAGACAAGGCTTGATGGGGCCCTGGGCAACCTGATCTAGTGGATAGTGTCCCTGCCAGGCAGGGGGGTTGGAACTAGATGATCTTTAAGGTCCCTTCCAACTCTGACAATCCTATGATTCTATGAAATAAACCTAAAAGTAGTATCACTTACAGTGAGAATGTTATTTTCTTATAATTGCTTATTGAAGTAATTAAAAAAGAACACAACTTTTATCAGTTTTATTTATACTTCCAAGATACAGCAATATTTAGTGACATTGCCACACACATCATCACCATCTCAAGAGCTATAGTTACTATCAGTTTAGATTAACTCATCCAAACACAGAGTCCAAGAGACTCTGGAAGCCTGAAGACCAAGGCTTGCTGCAGTGATTTGAGGCAATATTGTTGTCTCTTGGTGACCTTACCTTCCACTGCTAGCAGCATCTTCCCCTCTGTAACAGAAGAATCAGAGAGCAGTGGATGTGGATGCCCCAGTCCATCTCCTTCCACCTCCTTTCACCTCACTCTGGATATTCAAAACAGCAGAGCATACTTAATACTTTCAATTGCTAAACAAAGGTGTGACTCAGAGAGACCACACATCCCATTCTGTCACTTCTAGAGCAATGCAGCTGCTGGGACAGCAAGATCTTAAACCACTGTAGCTAAACTAGAGAGAATCTGCCAGTGAAATAATTAAGTGTTGTTTCTCTGTTACCAGAACTCAGCTGTGTCCTTGAGTAAGTCTTCTAACCCCCATTTTTCAAACACTTACACATGTAAGTGGTATTTCATCTGTAGTTATTTACAGGATTAAGAACAAACCTCCAAAAGTTTGGAATGCTTTACCTGAAAAGTGATACTGTATCATAAATCTATTGCATGTTGGCTGAGTGTTAGTGTTGTATATTATAGGATATCTTTAAGATAGTATAGAATGTCTTTAAGATAGTATTTGAACCTCTCTTCCTCATCCCCTTTGCAAGCAGTTTGTCTCTTAGGTGTAGTATGCAGCATCCAGTATGTGTTGAAGATACATGACTGAAGGAAGAACTAAGATTTACTATTAAAGAAATGAAGCTGAGGTTAATTTGTAGAAATAAAAAAAAATGTAGAACACATAGCAAGAAGGGAGGCACATGGGAAGAATGTGGGACCTAGGGTAGATGGCATTCCCAAGGGCTAAACCTTTTGAAAAGGTTCTCATTTTGTGTTCTGTGTACCTCTGTAAACATCCAAAGATGCTCCTGGAAGCAGACACATCTCTGAAGCCTTCCCTTCAGTGGTATCACCAATTCACCTTTTCCCATAGTGAAGGATTTCCATGCTAGAAAGCCAGATTTCAGAGATGCAGACAGGCCTGTGATCACCAGTTCCCAAAACACTAAATGGGCTTTGTTGATCTCTAGCCCTAACACCAAATTTAACAAGGTCATATTGCAAGGTGGTACAGTAACATCTCCTCCCTTCTGACTGATGGTCAACTATATAGAGCCTTGGTCTCCCCAGCAAGCCTGCCTGCTACAAGTAATTTTTTTGGTAAGCAGTTTATCTATGAAACTTTGCAAAATGGCTAGCAGAATTTGGCCAGTATGCTTACTGATCTGGTAGCCATGGAGATAGATGTGATTCTTCTGATCTAAAATTTCAGAACTCTGAGAATCTCTTCTTCTCCTAAACAACTCTTATCAGCCAAAATTTTCAGCATAGTTTCAGAAGCCCAGTTACCAGCATGACTGACTGAAGACCTCCTATGTAAATATGATATATCATACCATACAAAAAGGTTTTCTGTCTTTGTGGGATTACTTTGACTCTACAGTAGAAGGAAGAAGCCAATTTTCAGAGCTGTTTTTATCATTTTCCAACCTATATTCACTGTCATAAAATATGAATGCATGAAGTTATCAGCCTAGAGCTATTGGCTTCCCTATAGGTTTGAGAAATGAGAAACACAGAGGAGAATCTGATTGGAGACTCTGAAAGAAGTAAATACTGATGTCTTTTTCTCAGTAGGGACAATCTTCAGTAATATCACAGTTACAAAGGGAGGAGGAGCTTTATGTGAAAAAGCTCCAGACATTTGAATCTGTAAAAGGTGTGGCTGATTTTTAAGGAAACAGTGCCATTAGCTGTAATCCAATGGTTGATGTTGGGGAGAAGAAAGCCATCATCAAATTCTTCTGTCCATCCTCCCAACATCCTTCAGTAGCCTAGTGAATTACAGCAGCTAAGAGTTGATTTTATATTAAACATAAGGTTTCACAGACAAACCTAACTTCTAAAAGCTCTTTTATGTCAACTTTGTGATCACTAATAATTGCATGGAGTTAATCACTTATATTGTCACTTGGAAATCAGGAATGAAACTGCTAATGTCTGTAAGCTGGAGAGGGACCTTTTGTGTTATCAACTGAGAAAGATAATATGCACTAGGAATAGAAAAGACCTGTGAGGTATTAGAAGAAGAATTAGAATGAAACCTAAATAAGAGGATTTCAAAATAGAACAAAAATTAAGAACAGAAGTGAGAAAACAGAGTCAAATGCTTGAAAGAGAAGCATCAGAAAACAAAAAGATAGAAGAAAAACTGGATATAGATAATCAGATAGAAATGTGTTTGTCAGAATGATAAAGAATCTTTACATTTTGGAAAAAAGTAAAAACAACAAAAAAGAGAAGGATCTAGTGATCCAAAATATCAACAGAGCTAAACAGCTAATGGAAAAAATCCCAGTTTGAGACTTATACCCAATCCCTATCATGAGGCATATATGTATGATTAGCTTTACCTCACACAAGTAACACCAGTGAGTTCAGCAGTAAACTCCACCAGTGTAAATCACCCTTCTCTCTCTTATACCCCCAGTTTCAGCAGATACAATCACAGTAAACACTGGAAATAAAAAAAAAGAAGACAGAAATCAAATGCAATTTCTAATTCAGATAAAACATCAGACTGTTAAAAGTACTGACAGAAAATACTTCTCCTTTATTCTTACAAGTATGGTTCAAAATATATCTAAAGGGCAGAAACAGGAAAATTAACATAGTTACCAAATTTTAAATGCTTTCATATTAAAATATAGGTGGTTAGAATTTAAAGAGATGTTAGTGCTCTGCAATAAGTGAATTCATTGCTAATTAAAATACTGTGTTTCATAATTTTTCTTAATTCTCCAGAATTAACAAACTCTCTAAAGTGATTCCAGGAGAAGCAGTAATAAATTAGCTTAATAAACTTGGCCAAAGCAAAGTAAACTTCACATTTCAACCAAACTGCTTAAAAACCAGAACACACTCTGGAAAAGCACAGTCCTTACTACTGGTTCAATTCAATGGTTTTTTTAAACTTTGCTTTATTCAAACCTCTTCTCTCTATCACCCAAGAAAGGACCCAGTAGCATCCCAGCATGAGGGTGCTGACAGCCCATCAGACAATCTCCTCACTGGTCCACCAGCCCTTCTGCTCCAGACTGAACAGAGTGGGCTGCTCTATCTCTTGTACTTTATGCTCTTTCTCTCTGCCCTTTTCTTGCCAGCCACAGCCTCCCCATAAGCCATAGCACTATTTCCACCCAAGTTCTTTCCTTTCTTGCATCAGGCAGTGGACTTTTTCCAACCTTGGCTCAGAAATATCTTTGTTGAAGGCATCTTGATCTCTGGCAGCCTGAGTTCAAGGTGCTACCAGCTGTGGGTGATGAGTGCATACCAGCCCTTGGCTCCTGACGGGTTTCAGTTAGCTCTCTTGCAAAGGGAACTGCTCTGTCCCTGGCTCCACAAGTTTCCAGTGTGGTCCCCATCACACCAGTGACAGTTTGCACAGTGAGGAGGAAGAGGAGGAAGGCATGAGAGAAGGAGGAGTATTTTCATCCTTATAAAAGTTTTTCTGCCAAGTATCCAAACTGGTTTCTTTGAATTTGTTACCTGTTCACAGCAGTGAGAGTGAAAACTGACTCAGCACCCATGTTCCTTCATTTTCCTTCCAGGCTGTCAGTTTGGGGTTTGTCTGGGGTAACATTTTCCAAGGCAGCCCTTGTTCTCTTGGAAACAGACAGAGATCTTCAACTCATTTCATAAGGGCTGCAGCAAGCTGCAATTCACTGCCAGTGCAGGTTAGGTTCAAGCCAGACACTTCAATAGTAGTTCTGCATCATTATGAAGTATTTTAAGTATATGAAAACATCAGATATACATACAAATGAGGGAGGCAATATAGGGAAAGCTATAAACCAGCAAGTGAGAAGTACAAAGGAAAAAAGGGAAATATTACCAGAAATGTTTCCTTGTAGTAAGGGCACTTCAAATAAACAATGGACCTAAAACTTACTTCTGATTCATTGCTGGTTGCTAAAGCATGGCATTAGGTACAGACTTATGATATTATTATTATTATTATTATTATATTAGATGATTATTAGATACAGACAATATGAGTCAAGCCTAAGATCTTGGACAGGGATTGCTGTAGTCAGTTACTATGGAGTTAAAGAAAACTGCTGGCTTTTGTGATGAGACCAACTTCAAAGAAGTAATTGGAGGATAACAGGAAAAAGATGGGTTTAAGCATTCACTTAAAGATTTGCCATCTGAATGCTCTGCATTCATTTCCTTTAAAGCTGATAGGTTACAACATTATTTTCTCACATAATTGCTTCTTTACCAAGTGTTTTGTGGGGTTTTTTTACTCCTGCTCTTAATTGCCCTCTGTGTCTCAGTATATTAAAATTTCACAGCACTACTAGAGTATCTGAGCTTTTCCCATGTGGAACATGCTGGCCATAAGAATAAAAAAACTTTTTAGATACCATGGACAATCTGATTCTTCTCTGCTTTGAAGGTATGAGATTTGTGCTTGGAGTGGACATTCATTCTTTTTTAATACTAACTTCTAGGTTTAAGTTCTTGAGTTTGTAAATCTATTGTCACTAAGTGACCAGCTTTTATTTTCTTTGAGAAACACTCTCCTATATATGATAGTAGGATTGTTAAAGCAGTTCTAGTTATGACTGGCACAGTGTGCTCACCTTGCTTCTTACTTGCCTTAATTTTTCATGGTGGGGATCTCTGCTGGTAAGTGAGGTGAGAGGGAGCAGGAGAAACAAGTGCAGAGGCCTCATCTCACAGAGGAACTGCCAACTGCCAGGCAGTTCTGTTTTTCTTTTGCATGACAAAGAACTCATAAAATCCAGAGTCTCATGGAGGCTCTGACCTTTCAACAAACTCAGCAGAGTCACAGGTGTCCTGGGATATAGGAAAAGCTTAAGATAGAGAGCCTTTGACTACAAATACTGATAATTCAGAGTGCTTCACAAAATATGTTGGCTTGGTGTTATTTAAAAGTATGGTTTGCTCTACATTCACTGTCTGAAAACTTTAGCTGGATAGTCTAGGAATCTGTTAACTCTTAGATTAGCTACCTTACTGCAGAAAACCCCTAAAAAAACCTTCCAACTCTCCTCCTTCCCAGTTTTGTTGGCACTGTTCCTTTAAAGCAGCATGACCTGATGGGATACCTGGTTGTGCTTGATAATACCTGCTGGAAGAGCTCTCTGCCTTCTGGCAAGTGTGGTCCTGGGAGTCTCCTTAGATTATGGATGTGGAACAACAAGGTTAAGTGACAATGTTTTTCTTCTGATCTAGACAATTTCTGAATAAATTATTGTCCTCAGAGAGTTAGCAGAGGGCTTCCATAGTTTTTGGATGCTTTCCTAAAAAATTACCTGTAGTAATTTGTTAGTAGCTATTTCATTGTGTTGCCAGAATTGTTTCTGTTGCTTCTAAGTCTGTTTTCTCACCCTGAAAATAAAGAAAGGCTGAGCAGATTTGCTCCAGCAGAGTGGATTAAAGAGCAGTCTATGATGAAATGGCTTTCTTTCTAGGGAGCATTCTACAGTGAGATAAACTTATCTGGATAAAGTGCAATTCCTTAAAAAGCCCCAAATAACTAACCAAACCTCTGACCTCATTTCTTTATTATGCTTTTATGTATTTCTTGGTTTAAAGGCAGTGTGGCATACAGTCTTAAAGGTAAGTATTGCTAATGCTTATCCTGTGGTTTGCTAGTGCATAGGTAGGTTCTGTATAGCTTTCTGAGCCCGTGCATGTGCAGTGGGAGGTGAAGGAAAATGCTGTTTCCTTCCCTCACTGACTGTGTGGAGGAGTTTACCTTTTCTGTGCTGACTTATTCTGGGGCTTAAAAGAAATGTAGTTCTACTTTGGGATGTTACTTCCAAAGGTAAAAAGTGATCTAAGATGAAGACTATGGGGAAAAGGTAGTTTTGTACTTTCCAAGCTGCTTTCTGATGTTTTGCTGTCTCCTGGAACTATCTTAGCAGATCTCAGGACTTTTTAGAAACAGTGTTGTAGGATTGCCTGAGTAGTGCCAAAACAGGGAAAGCTCCCTGGCATCTAGTTTTTTGGGGTTTTTTTATGCAATGGATGTATTTTCTGTGTATAAGGCAGTGCTGGGGAGAAGTCTGAGGTACTGCTTCTGTCTGCATGTAGCTCTCATTAGGCTGTAGAAGTTACAAACAAATAAGCCAACAGCTTCAGGAAGGGATAAAAAAAGCCTCCTATTGCTGGGATATGTACATTTGTGAATGCTCTGGGCTCCAGTTGTGTGGCTTGCTCTCATTACAAAAATGGCTGTCTTGAAAGCATGGTAATGTGAATAATGAATACTCAGAATTAGTTTGCTTGCTCAGCTTTGCCTGTCACAGATTTAAGGTATGCAATTGGAGGAGCATGGTAGTACCTTTTGTTGGCATACAAGATTCTTTCAAGTTTTAGTAGGTTTATGTGGTTTTGTTTAGCAAGGCCTTTCTAATCTGTAGAATCCATTCTTTGTGAACTGAGGAGAGGGGACAGAGGAGGTGGCCTAAGATCTGGCAGCATACTGGTGCCATGAAAGGTGTGTGGCTGCTTCCTCTTTTTGAGCAAAGTGTCTCAAAAGGGGAAGAAGAAAGGTACATTGAAGAGGCTTAAAGAGGAAAATGATTCTATGGCAGGAGTGTACTGTGTATACTGTAAAGGGTGCAGACCATTAGAAGAGTAGGGAGAGATAACACAAGGCAGTCGTTGGGACATTAAGTGGGGGGGGGGGGCTGTTTGTTTGGGTTTCTTTGGGATTTTTGCATGAGTTTCAAGGTTGGCTTTTTAAAAAGTCAAGTTGAATAGAAAAGTTGCATTAGGCAGAAGCTGGTCTGCTGGCTGGCAGTGATGGTTTGTCCTGCCACACACACATTTCTTACATCTGTCTTCCAAGAGCAATCGGGTCTACCTGTATTGACCATACATTCTTTCTGGTATATGAGCAGAGAGTTACACTGGAGCCTGACACTCAACTTTAAAACCTGCTTATGGTTGTTCATTAGTCCATTAGAGAGGCTGATGCTCTCCTGTAGTAATATTTTTCATGTTTTCTTGCTGAAAAACAACATATTTTGGAACTCTATTTACAATGCTACCTCCTCTTTCACAGACTGACTGCTATTCAGAGAGGTTTAGTCTGCTCTAATTTTCCTGAGTTTACAGCTCCACTCTAGTAAATGTCTATATGTGGCACATTATAAAATGGGTTTGGTTTTGGGGTTTTTTAAGCAAAAAAAAGCTACTTCTTGAAAATGAGGGAAGGGGGATTCTTGTTGCTGCAGGGTCAGTGGATGCTTGCCTCTTAAAAGGGTGAAGAACATGGTTTGTGGCTGATTTGTGATGTCCTAGTGTAGCTTTGCAGACCTTCTTTCTGCTTGGTGGGATTGCTGCAGTACTTCATCACCATCCAGCATGGGAAAAGTAACATATCATTAGGCTCTTAAAAGGGACTTGTGTATTGACCCCTGACTCACAACCCACCTGGAGGCCTAAAGGGTACTATGTCAGCAAGTGATAATGCTGTGCAAAAGTGTAATAAGAGAAAGATGCTACCAAGGAGGAACTGGCTACAAACCTGAATTTCAGTCCCTTGAACATTGTCAGCTTTACTTGTAATCAAGCAATAGCTATCCTTAAGTCTGAAACCATCTTAGGACTGAACAAATCTAGTTCCTGTGGGAATAATAGGCCTTATTATGGCAAATGACCACCTTGTTCCTGAGATGAGTTGGACCACATTTGATATTAAAATACCATTAGAAGATGATAGATAGTACAAGGCAAGGTCAGCCTAGTTCAGACTCCTGACTCTGATAGTGAGCAGTAGTGCATGACAGGGAAACAAAGGTACACAGGGCAAGTGGAGTGGTGTTCTCCAAAACAAGCTCCCAAGTTGGCAGATACTCCAAAGGTAGAGGTTGCTTGGACTAAGAAATCATCAGAACTGACCCTTTGACATGCAACCTTATTTGTGACAAATTAGCACTTTAAAAACATCTGAAAATTTCTTACTGGCTCTAATTATGATTAATGAGGGTTTAATGAGGAGAGTTTAAAAGGGAAAAAGAAAAAGACTTGCTCCACATGCTGCCTGCTATCATAAAAGGCAGCAGAGTATTTCAAGAATTATATTTTCTTTTAAAGTAATGGTGTGTTGAATGTGGAACTCTCAAGGCAGTATTTATTGCCAGTAGATGGCTTTAGGACATATAGAAGATACCAGGAGCATACTGTGATGGTCAGACATAGGGTAAAGCATGAGAAGAACATCCAGAACAGGTCAGACAAGGCTGTAAGACAGACCAACTAAGAAAAGATAAATGCCTGGGTCCTCCTGGAACACTGAAGGTGTACAAAAAGATTCAAGAAAAGGTTCAAAGCCCAGGTGGGATGTGACTTCTGAGACTATCCATTCCCCTCCTGAAAGCTTGGTTTTGTTTTTGTCCCCCCTTTGTCTCTGCTCTTGGCAAACAGGAGGAAGAGAGGTATTTGGAAGAACTAAGGGTGAATAATGGAAAGAACATTAGGAGAGAGGAGAGCAACTAATTAAAGTCTAAAGAGGCACAACCAAAAGTGAGGGAAACTGGAGTAACTGATTTGTTGAAGGCCTGAGACCCAGATGGAGGACCCCAAACACTTGAGGGGAGATGGGTTTGGAGAGGAAAACTTTGCCTGAAGTTAGAAAGGACCACATTTAGAAGGAAAAAGATTGTACAATGGATAAATAAAGTGCATAGAATTGCATCTGTTATGCATGAGTAGATGTCACTTTGATTTTAAATGAAAAGGAAGACTTTTAAAATATATTTTGAGATCAAAGAAAAGGCAATTTTAATAGAGGAGTACCTGCAGTTTTCAGCAACAATGTTCAGCTTTTCATTTGGCCATTGTTATCATATATATAGCAGCTTTGCAAATTAAAGCTGAAGTCCTTTCCTTTAGCATTTTGTTTCAGAATTTTGCACTACCAAACACTTATTTTTTGATATGGCTGGTGTCTGTCTCCAGGATTAGGAAAACCTGAGTTGAAGGATGCATTTTCTGAATTAAGAGAGTCTATAGCAATGAGAAGAGCATATCCCCTTACTGCTTTTTTTTTTTTCCCCTTCAAAGTATGAATAGGAAAGAGGCACACTCCTGAAACTTAGAACTCAAAGAGTACAGGTGAGCTATCTTAGGGAGTTTTTCCCAAAGGCAAATGTGTAAGAAATACATATTTAACTTAAATATCAAAAAAACTTTTTTTTTTTCACATTGAGAGGCAGTCATTAAGGTTACACATCTATTTCAGTTGTGTGTACTTAGCTTTATAAGAAATGCTGTTCTTACCACAGTTGAATCACTTGACATTTGAATATCAGCTGGGATTTCTCACTTTTATAATGTTAGGTAATGTAACTGTAGTCTGAAAACACAGCCCTACTACACTTGTTTGGTAGTGTAATTAGTGTGTGGTCAGGTAGTAAGTAACCTTACTACTGTAGGATGAATTTACCTCCTTTAAAAAAAAGTTCAGATTTCTATGTGGCTTAATGAAGAGATAGCTTTAACTTAAAACAAAAATAAATCAACCAAAGCAAAAAAAAAAACCCCAAAACCCAAACAACAACCCCCCAAAACAAACAAACCAAACCACACACACATGAAAACCCAAAACCACTGAGGTTGGTGGTGTTAAATTTGGAGGGGGGGGAAAATGTGTCTTAGTTTATGAACTTGTGCCTTTGTATACAGGCTTGAATCCTTTAGGGTGAGTATGTAATCTCTTGAAGTGCCTCAAAGCTGTTAGCTGTTTTGTTTCTCCATGGTAACAAGTATAAAGCAGTATGAGCATGTTACTGAAGCAGGCAGAAATGACAGTTTAGGAATGGAATTACATGTGAGGACTAGCTCTGAGGTACTTAATGCCTTCCTTGCCTCAATCTTTAATAGTAAGACCAGTTATCCTCAGGGTACTCAGCCCTCTGAGCTGGAATACAGAGATGAGGTGCAGAAGAAAACCTCTATAATCCAAGAGGAAATAGAGACCTGCTACTCTAGACTCAAGTCTATGGGGCTGGATAGGATCCACCCAAGAGTACTGAGGGAGTTGGCAGAAGATCTCACCAAGCCACTCTCCATCATTTATCAGCAGTCTTGGTTAACCAGGGAGGTTTCATCTGGCTGGATGCTAGGTAGTGTGATTGGAAGGAGGATCCTGGAAGCTACAGACCTGTCAGTGTGACCTTGGTATTGGGGAAAGTTATGGTGCAGATCATCGCAGTTTAGGAAGGACATTGAGCTACTAGAGAGGGTGCAGAGAAGGGCAACTAAGCTAGTCAGGGGTCTGGAAAACAGGCCTTATGAGGAGAGGCTTAGGGAGCTGGGCTTGTTTAGCCTGGAGAAGAGGAGGCTGAGGGGAGACCTTATTGCTCTCTTCAGCTACTTGAAAGGCCATTCTAGGGAGGCGGGTGTTGGCCTCTTCTCCCTTGTGCCTAGTGACAGGACTAGAGGGAATGGGCTTAAGCTGAGCCAGGGTAGGTTTAGATTGGATATTAGGAAGAATTTCTTTCCTGAAAGAGTGGTGAGATATTGGAATAGGCTGCCCAGGGAGGTGGTGGAGTCCCCATCCCTGGAGGTTTTTAAGAAGAGGCTAGATGTGTTTCTTCAGGGGATGATTTAGGGCTAAGAGTGGTGTAGGGCTATTGGTTGGACTAGGTGATCTTGAGGGTCCTTTCCAACCCTAATGATTCTGTGAGCTCAATCACATGCATGTGCAGGAAAACCAGGGGATCAGGCCCATCCAGCATGGGTTCATGAAAGGCAGGTCTTGCTTGACCAACCTGATCTCCTTCTATGACCAGGTGTCCTGCATAGTGGATGAGAGAAAGGCTGTGGATGTTGTCTACCTAAACTTCAGTAAAGCCTTTGACACTGTCTCCCACAGCATTCTTCTGGAGAAGCTGCCAACTCATGGCTGAGATGTACTCTTTGCTGGGTAAGAAACTGGCTGGATGGCTGAGCCCAGAGCATTGTGGTAAATGGAGTTAAGCCCAGTTGGTAACTGGTCACTAGGAATGTTCCCCAAGGCTCAGTTTTGGGGCCAGTACCATTTAATATCTTAATTGATTATCTGGATGAGGAGATCAGGTAGACCCTCAGAAGTTTGCAGATAACACCAAGTTGAGTGGGAGTGTTAATCTGCTTGAGGATAGGGAAGCTCTGCAGAGGAATCTGGACAGACTGGATCAATGGGCTGAGGCTAATAGAATGAGGTTCAGGAAGGCCAAATGCCAAGTCCTGCACTTGGGTCACAACAACCCCATCCAATGCTACAGGCTAGGAGCAGAGAGGCTGGAAAGCTGCCCAGAAGAAAAGGACCTATGGGTGGTGGTCAGCAGCTCACTGGACACGAACCAGCAGTGTACCCAGATGGCCAAGAAGGCCAACAGCATCCTGGCTTGTATCCAAATCAGCATGGCCATCAGGACTAGGGAAGTCATCATCCCCTTGTGTGAGGCATTGGTGAGGCTGCACCTCAAATACTGTGTTCAGTTTCAGGTCCCTCACTACAAGAAAGACACTGAGATGCTGGAGCATGTCCAAAGAAGGGCAACGAAGCTAGTGAAGGTTCTAGAGCATGAGTGTTATGGGAAGCAGCTGAGGGAGCTGGGTTTGTTTAGCCTGGAGGAAAGGAGGCCTGGGGGAGACCTTATCTCTCTCTACAACTACCTGAAAAGAGGTTGTAGTGAGATGGGGGTTTGTCTCTTCTCCCAGGTAACAAGCAACAGGACAAGAGGAAATGGCCTCAAGCTATGCCAAGGCAGGTTCAGGTTGTTTATTAGGAAAAAATATAATGAACATAAAAAAATAATGAACACTGAAAGAGTGGTTAAGCATTGCAACAGGTTTCCCAGGGAAGTGGAGTCACTATACCTAAAGGTGTTCAAAAATGTGCAGATGTGGCACACCACAACATGGTTTAGTGGCCATCATGGTGTTGGGCCAACAGTTGGACTTGATGATCTCCAAGGTCTTTTTCCAACCTAAATGATTCTGTAATTCTAAGGTGACTCTGAATGATGGCATTAGCTAACACAGAGGTGCTGTGAATGTGTGCAGGTGTGCAACTTGAAGGCAAGGCTTAGGAATTCAAAACTGGCCTAAAAAGAACCCAGGAATCTATAAAGTTTGCAGTAGTAGGAGGGATTATCAGACACCAAGTCAGTGAAGCTCTTCCAGAAACGTGGCTCAACATGTGAACATGCCCATGTCAGATCTAGGTCTAAATGTAGGGTTCTGTCTGAGGTTCAGATAAAAAACAAGTCATAAAGACTTGATAGTGTATTTTCTGTTTAATTTCTTTTTACATTCAAGGAACATGGTGGTTGGACAGGCAGAGATATCTAAATTAATGCAGAGTTATCTGTAAATTTCAGTCAGTAATCTTACAATATTAACTAGGTGAACTCTTTACTTTTGTTCCCACCTCGGCAGAACAGTATATATCAAGAGTACTTCAGCAGACTAGCTAGGATAGCTGTTTCCATGAAGAAATGGACAAAGGTAATGATGTATATTGGTGGAGCTTGATCATGCACTGACCTCTCCCTAGCACTTATGTACTTATCCTTTTCTTCCCCTACTGAGATGATTCTGACCTACTATACTGCGATAAAGTCTACTAACTTGGGTTCAGAGTAAGGGAAAGGTTCTGTCAACATTCTTCTCTTCTGTAGGTACTGCATGAGGGAGCTCTCCCTTGTCTCTGTTCCAGGAAGCTGTTGTGTAGTGATGGGTTGAGGTAACCTTGCTGACTGAGTCATGTTTCCTCCAAATGGATCCAGCCTGACTGAGGAAAGAGCAGTATGTGTATGTGCTTGAAGGAGCCCTTTCCTTGTGCAGTTAAAAGAGTGACTCCCTTGTCTCTCCTCCCTTCCTCTCAGTGGAGGTAAATGTGATTTGTCGTGGTTCAGAAGGCTGCATGACCTGTAACAACATAATGCAAGTTTGTGCCGAACACACCTTCCCTTCTGTTGCACTTCATACTGATCTTCTAGTTGTTTGGATTGCTTCCCCCCCCCCTTTTCTCCCTCCCCCGCAAGTGAAAATTAGCATTTTTATCCAGGCTCCCTAAGGAGGCAGACTTGCAGATCAGTGCTGTCTTTTTGTTACTATGAAACCCTCTCTGCTGTTTGTTTTCAAGTAACTTTTGACCAAATTGGAAAAATTCAACCGCAGTACAACTCAGTGACTGAGGAGACCCCCAAATTAATGCTGTGTAGAGGGGAAAAAGGGAAAACTAAGCAGTTTTAGTTAGCTGATTGGCTCTGCGCTGAGCTTCAGAATAGTGCCGCTTGTCCTATGGAGAGTTAATGCACTTGAAAAACCTTTGTTAGCTCCAGTCTGGTCTAGTTTAAGATCAGATCTATGCATGCCTCTGAGCGCTGCAGACAGCAAAGAAATGGTATATAGCTCTACTTTTGTCCTTTTGTACCTATGTTAACAAGGTTGTATCGGGGTAACTATTTTGAGGAGCGCTGTTCCTTTTCAAACCTTCTGCACAATGAACTGTGCAGACTAGGCCGAGGTGAGGAACTAGGAGAGAGTGGTGGGAAATAGCTGCCGTGCCTGCGAGGCCGTGTCCTGAAAACAGGGCCAGGGCGAGGGCAAGGTGGCCGTTTAGTTTGGGTGAGACCTTACTGGGGTATAATACACCCCACAAGGGCGGACGGAGGTCTGTTCGGGTGACACGGTTGACTGGTTTCCAGACCCGAGTGGATTATTTTGCCGAAGGGGCCTATCGGAAGAACAGCGCGCTTCCTGCTGTCGCCTGCCCAACATGGCGCAGGTACAGCTGCTGGCGCACAGCAGTACGTTCGAGCACGGAGAGCTGCTCTGCACCCCGGCCGGGGCGGTCCGGCTAGGTCAGCTCAAAGCCGCTGCGCTCGGGAACGTACGTACGGTAAGCAAGCGCGCAGGCGGCCGTTACGGTACCGGGGAGGAGGGGGAGGAGGGACTACGTGCGCGGGGGCGGGGCGGGTAGTGCTGCGTGCTCGGCCCCGCGAGGCGCGTCTCCCTCGCGAGCTCGGTGAAAGGATTTGGCGCCAGGCGGATCCGCTCTGCAGCTGCCGCAGCCGCACGAACCAGCCGCGCCACCCACCCACCGCCTCCCGCCGGGGCCTCGACCCAGAGTCGCCGCCGCCCGCCTCAGCCCAGAGCCGCTCGCGCTCCGCCCCAGGGATCGAGCCGCTGCCGCCCGTCGCCATGAGCTGCTCGCCCGTGAACGTGAAGAAGCTGAAGGTGTCGGAGCTGAAGGAGGAGCTGAAAAAGCGGCGCCTCTCCGACAAGGGCCTCAAGGCCGAGCTCATGGAGCGGCTGCAGGCCGCGCTAGACCAGGAAGAGGCCGGCGGGGGAGGCCCCGCCAGCAGCGCAGTTGAGCCTGGCAACGGTAGCATGGAGGGGGAGGCGGCCGAGAGCGGCGGGGGCGCTTCGCAGCTCCACCAAGGAGGAGGCCCCGATCAGGCCGCGGCCTCCACCGCGGAGGACGACGACGAGGAAGGACTGGAGGCCGCCGATGGCGACGCCATGGAGTTGGGCGAGGAGAACGGCGAGCGGGCGGGGGCCGGGGGCGGCCCCATGGAAGAGGAGGCGGGCGGCGAGGAGGAGGAAGAGGAGGAGGAGGAGGATGAGAACGGAGACGACCAGGGTTTCCAAGAGGGAGAGGACGAACTCGCCGACGAGGAGGAGGCCGCGGCCGGGGACGCCAATGGGCACGGGGAGCAGCAGCCGCCCCAGCAGCAGCAGCCCCCGCCGCTCCTCCAGCCGCGCGGCGCCGCCAAGGAAGCCCCTGGCAAAAGCCCTGGCAGCGCCTCGGGCGCCCCGGCGGCGG
>VWZX01008704.1:277859-304916 GCA_013399015.1 Galbula dea | reverse complement strand
GGGGGGGGGGGGCCGGCGGGGGGGGGGGGGGGGGGGGGGAGGGGAGGTTAGGGTTGGGGAAGGGTGGCAACGGAGGGGCCGCTGGGGCGCGCTGTATTGTGCTGAGGAGTGCTCAGCGGTGTGACGTCACTTCCGGCCTGGGCGCTGTACGGGATGGTGCTGGGAAGGCCTGTACAATGGAGGCGGGAGGAGGCGGAATCCCTTTCCTGCAGGCAGTCGGGCGGCCCCACGCGGGGCTCCCGCCCGGGTCGTCACGCACGGCCTGCCGAAAGGAGGCGCCGTCGTGCGGAGCTATCGGTGTCCTTGCGAGCGGCTTGGAATGTCCTGCTGGCGAGGGTGGGGGAGTGTGGGTCTCGCGTCGTGTGACGGGGTTCTTTTTGGTCCTGAGGTCCTGATACTTTTTATTTTTTTTAATGTGTGGGGTTTGTGTGTGTTTTTTTGGGGGGGAGGGGTGTGTGTTTGGTTTTTACTTTTCATTTCTTGGGAGTGGTCTGGCTTTTCTGTGGGAAATCTTAACATGAAGCATTGTACCAGCTGCTGTGTGGCCTACTGGCCACTCCTGTGCTTCAGAGATGATTTAACAGACAAGTTTTGAATACTCTTGAGACAATTTGAGATAAAGGTTTTGTCTTAGTACACTATAAAATTCTTTTTTAGGGTATTACTTAGGAGGTTTTGTGCATAGGTTCTTATTTTCTAAAATTGGAACCATCATGCAGGATTTTATTTCTAGTTGAAGAGTTAATTAAAAGTAATTAAAATTAATCATTAATTCTTTTACAGGAGATGCTAAAACAGAACAAAAACCTGGTGAGAAAAAGAGGGGAGTGAAGAGACCACGTGAAGACCATGGCCGTGGATATTTTGAATACATTGAGGAAAACAAGTACAGCAGGTAAATAAACTTGATGCTGGGCAGCATTTTGTGCATGAGGAGAAGTACAGAAATACTTAATTTAACAGTGTGAAAATACATGTGGCTGTATTATTTTCTGATTCTGATTGTTTTGTTCAGGGCCAAGTCCCCTCAACCACCTGTTGAAGAAGAAGATGAACATTTTGACGACACAGTGGTTTGTCTTGATACTTGTGAGTATATGTGCCTTCCTTTACTCTGGAAAGATGTGGTGTTACACTTTTTCCCTTTAAAAAGAAAAACCAGTTTCTGAAATGTGGTGTGAACACATTAGTGAACTTACATTGCCAAGTAACTTTAAAAAAAATCTTGTGTTTCTGCCTCATTTTTCAGAATACAAAAGACAGACTGATACATAGGGCTTTATATTAGCAGCAATAAGCTTGTTTTTTTGTGACGAACAGTTTTCTGAAGAAATCTCAACTGACAACACTAATCTGGTATGGAAACTAAGCTGGCCAATTGCAGAGTGAGCATAGAACACCTTAGAAATGGCTGGAGAAACATTATACCATACATGAGCTTTTCACTTCAGAACTTTCTGAGCTATGAGTGTAGGTGGTTACAGTAGTGGCAACTTGTGAAGTGAGCTTCCTGCATAACTTGCTAGGAGCCTATTTATATACCAACCAGTGGAGTGTTTTTTTCATGTTTTCTGACAAATTTAACAACAAATCCAGCACAAACCACACAAATAAACAAACAAATTACTACAGGTAAGACATCCTGGAAAATGACCCATTTGTGGCGCTGTGGGGGAGCAGTGTGATATGTGCTAATGGCATGGCAGAGACAATCTGCTGGAAGGGCGTAGTAGTTGACAGCAAAGTACCTACAAATACTGGATTTGGGGGGGTTTTTTGAGGCAAATTATGTGTTTCCAAATGTTTTGAAATGTGAGGAGGTATTAGATGGCAGTCACATAAATGGCTGAATATGCCATCCTTCATATTTGGTAGCTAAATCTCCAGTTTCTAGCTACTAATCTGGTGAGTAGCCGCCTTTGTGGGAGATTGTGATTTTTCTAAGAATAGTAACTGCCTCTGTTTTTTCCAGTGGAAAGTTTTGTTACTGGACAAATCTGTGATTTAGTTTAAACTGCTGACAGGCTGCTCAAAGCTATGTTTGATTCTCATCTCCAAGACTGGCTTGTGTAACAACATGGCACTGCTTCTGGACTGTAATGATCCAGATGTGTAAGAGATTTAGCACTCTTAAAGGCTTTATATTACCTCTATTTTACGAGGAAGCTGTAACTCTGAATTATGTTCTCATTTGTTGTGCAAAAGTAACCTGCACAGGTGGGCTGTTTCTGTATGATTTTTACTGGTTCTCGTGCAACAAATAATAGAAGTACTAATGAAGAAACACTTGGTTCAAAATACTGTAGTTGCATCTGGGGATAGCAAACAAAACAAGATCTCATGCTTGAGAGTTACGAGTAATACAGGGAAGACTGCATTTTACTGTACTCTGGCAGCATGCAGATTTTATGCCAGGGCAGAAGTACTCCCTTCTTGCTCATTTTGGTCCTTTCTGATACCCATCAAATAGATGTGGAGTATCTTCTATGAATTTTTGCTCTGGGAAATTCAAGTTTGTATATGCTGCACCTCGTGTAACCATTTTGCATTGACTTTTTGAAACCTACTAGAAAGAGTCATTTGAAATTTCGTGGTGTGCTGCTCTGAAGATGTCTATAAAGCAAAGGTTCAACTTTTAAGTTCTTGGTGTTCTTAGAGTGTTGGGTGAATTCATAGTGCAGATCAGGTTTTTTAGGTGAAGTATGTTCTTTTACCACATTCTGTGCGCTTAACCTATCTGCACTCGACTTAACTGACTTTATAATAATTGGCTTAATCTAATTGGGTCTGCTAATTGACTATATTAACCAAAAACAGTACTACTTTCAGTACTCAAACAAAAATACTATTTATTTATTAGTGTCCCTGAGGTTTGGGCATAAGGGCTAAGAAGACTTCAAAAAATGGTATCTAGCAAATAATGCTAGCTAAAATAATGCTGAGAACATGATGCAGATTCCTTTGCTCTTTATTGATGAAATATCCTGGGTAACTGTCAACAAAGGTTCAAACAGATGACATAAAATCCAGGTTTTTAAACACATGAAAAAAAACAGGGGGAGTTCAACAGAAGTGAAGATGGCAACTTAAAAATTACTCTTGTTGGCTATCTTCTTGTAAGAGTTTTGGCAGAGTTTCAGACCGCATCTTCATTTTGGCATGTGTTCTGTTGCTTCCCTGGAAGATGCTGAGTATTTTCTAGCAGTTGGTCTTGAAAAATTACCTTGGAAAGCTGAAATCACCTGTAATACATAAAATTGGACAGTTATACTTTATTTTATAATAAAGAGTAAAGAGAACGATTTTTATGTTAACAGATAACTGTGACCTGCATTTTAAAATCTCAAGAGACCGGTTTAGTGCTTCCTCTCTGACCATGGAAAGCTTTGCTTTCCTGTGGGCTGGAGGGCGAGCCTCCTATGGAGTTTCTAAAGGCAAAGTCTGCTTTGAGATGAAGGTGAGTTAAACTGATATTTTATGAGAGATTGTTTTGCATGCCTAAAAATATAGTATTGCTTATAATTGCCAGGTTTTTTGGACTTAGTTGAAACTAATTAAGGTGAACAGGGCTCTCAGAAGGCCTTCTCTTATAAACCTGTGAAACAGTTCTTGATGAAAGGTGTCTCAATTTGGAAGACTGCTTCCTCTTTTATAAGAACTTCCATTTAACAGCAACAAAAAGCAGCTTGTATTTGCCCTGAGTGTGCCAATTGTGGTCTCGTTTTTGAATCAAGAATTTTATTTGACACCTCATGAATCAGCACTTGAAGATCTTTGATACTTGCTAGTCTTAAGTTTGTACTTTCTGAAGATTGCAGAAAGCTTGGCTGCTTCTTCCCTCCTCATCTCAAAGAGGTCATAAATTATCCTAGCAGTCCTTTTTTACTTTTCCTACCAAGTCTTTGACCTGCTCCAAGCAGAGACATGGGCCAGATGACCTCCAGAGGTCCTTTGCAACCTGAATAATTTGGACTTGTGTGCCCAGTGAAAGTATTTAGCAGATACTTCAATTTTGAGAGTGAGAGTTCTGCTAAATGGTGAAGAGTAGTCAGCCTTGTATTAAATAGGTTTCTCCAGCTTGCTGATGAAAGAGTAGCAAGAGAGACAGCTTTACCTTTTTTTTTACTCAACGTTAAGAGCTTCTGTGTATATAATGTGTGTAAATGCCTGCTCAATTTTTTCCTCTAGTACTTCAAAATCTAACCATTGTCCTGAGGATCGGGTAGTGATCCCACTTTCCATGCTCTTGCATTGAGTGATTCCTGTGTCTCTTAGCACCTAATAACTTTGAAAGGCTGATGAAGTGAAACTGATGTCAGTATTTATTTTCCTGTTCTACTTTCAAATCAGTTTCATCTGAGTCACCTGGCTCAAATAGTTGTGGAAACTGGTAGAATGCTGATCAGTTCTTCACTTTGTGAAGTTTGTGAAGGCATTTAGAAAATAGCTGGTTGCCTACAGATTACAGTGCTCTTAGGTGTTTTTTTTTTTAATCTGGTTATGTTGTTTAGAAGTTGGCAACTTGCCCAGGAAGTCTGTTTACTGTGGAAAGGAATCAGTGTAATATTTTCCTTAGTCTACATAAAGCAATTTTTTTATCCACTACCACATTTTATTGGCAAAGTAATTTGCTGTTAATCCCAACTTTATGGTTATTATTTTTTAAAATATATGTATACATCTTGTTTGTGATTTTAATACAGTTTTGGCCACTGGGAGGAACTCAGTGCTTTGAAGCTGTATAATGTCTTAATTTTTATTGCTGAGCTGCTGGCTTGTGTTTTCACATACTTAAGCATGTTTTATTTTTACAGAAGATGATTACTCAGACTTAGTAAAGACTTACCCAGAGTGTGGAGGTTCCAGATGTTACCATTCTTTCCATCTTGCTAGTGTCTTAATAAATACTGCATACCTTTTAATGAATAATTTAAAAATAGGTTACAGAAAAGATTCCTGTTAAACACCTGTATACAAAAGACATTGACATACATGAAGTGCGAGTTGGCTGGTCACTGAACACAAGTGGAATGTTGCTTGGTAAGACTTAGACATTGTTTACTCTGTGTTACTTATTGTGTACATGATTGAGGTTCTAAGTAATTGTTTTTTTCGAAAGCATATGGGAAAAGCTTAGTGATAGTTCTGTAAAGTTGTCTTGAATCATTCCCTGGGCATGGTGTGAGAAAGCAACTTTATTTGGCCCCAATAATAAGCTAAGTATTCTGGCCTGTAAAGTCTTACAGGATTTAATTCTTTCAGTGGTCACGTGTGGGTTGTGGAGAACATTCTTGAAGACATGACAAGATAAGGATTTCTCCTTTTCTTGTAATGTCATAAACAGGAAGGGGGGCTTGGCACTTCTTAGAGAGTGGGATGGGATGCAAGATCTGGATAACTACGTTGCTGTTACTTGGGCTTGAGGAGAAGAATCCTCATTTCTGAGTGCAGCTAAGAGTAAAAAAGTACTTCATTAGGTAGAGGGAAACTGATCATAATGGTATTTATAACTAATACTTTGCTGCTGAGACTCATCTGTGTGGAAAATATATATGAATTGTTATGTTTTGATAGCAGCAGCAGCTTTCTAGTTAAGTACTGAAGTTCCACCTGAGTCCTTGTATTTGACGCTTTCTGTTAGCTTGTTCCTTGCAGCTTCATCCTCAGCCGTCTCAGGCTGAATGTCTGCTAAGCTCCCTTTTAAAAGGGGAGGGGTAAGTGCTACTGGAGACTAAATTCATGTAGCCTTTCAGACTATTACAGCTGTCCTGGTGCATAATCAAGTCTTCAGAGTTTAAAAATTCTTGCTCATGTCTTTATCTGGCAGTTCAGCTTTACTTCAGCATGAATCTGGAACCAGGAGCATGGGTGATCTTAAAACTGGGATGGACATTAAAACCACTGCTGTTCCATCTCGAGTGAGAGTATTGTTGAATACAAGAATGAGCTGTAGCTCTTTGGGGGGGTCCTAGCTTATTTTGGTATTACTAAAAACATTCTGAATAGAAGCTTCAGTAGCTGATTGTGTTTCTAAAAGGTTAGATGAAAATGCCTATTTTTCATAAGTTTAATTTCTTCAGGTGAAGAAGAATTTTCTTATGGGTATTCTCTAAAAGGAATAAAGACGTGCAATTGTGAGACTGAAGACTTTGGTGAGAAGTTTGATGAAAATGATGTGATTGGATGTTTTGCTGTAAGTTTTCACTTATATTTTCTTCTGAGGAAAAACATCCTTGAGTTTTTAGACTGCTTTGATGTGAGAAGCAGTAAGCCAATTACAAAGAAACATGAAGAAACAAGTTGTTTAACATAGGGAGAAGGTAGAAATAGCAGGTACTGTCAACAGTGACTGCTGTCAACATGTTAAGGTTTAATATTCACAGACAGCTGTCTTTAAAACATTTTTTTAAATGAGATTATCATTGACAATAATCATTTTAAGGGAAAAATTAAGTAGTTTCTTTACGATACAGGTTTTACAGAAGTTGAGTGGATCTAGCCAATATAGTGAAATTACTAATAATACTTTACAGAGCGAGGTGAGTAGTTTTATCCAAACTAATTCTTTGTCTGAAACCCAGAATTTTGATGGTGATGAAGTGGAACTCTCATATTCCAAGAATGGACAAGAGCTTGGTGTTGCATTCAAAATAAGTAAGGAAGTTCTTGATGGTCGGCCACTCTTCCCGCACGTTCTCTGCCATAACTGTGCAGTTGAGTTCAACTTTGGTCAGAAGGAGGAACCTTACTTTCCTGTACCTGAAGAGTACACCTTCATCCAGAAGGTCCCATTGGAGGATCGGGTCCGAGGACCAAAGGGGCCTGAGGAGAAGAAAGATTGTGAGGTAAGTTTCTTGATGATAATCTCAAAGTTGTTGAGATAGATGAACATAAATGGTAGAGTTTAAGCAGGCTGTTACACAACTCTGTGGTTTTTGTTTGAGGGCTTTAATACTTGGTATCTCATGACTCACTCCCTTGATACCCCCACTCAGTTTCCATTAGGCTTGCTGGTCTAAGTTGCATATTAAAGAAAATCTTTGAACTAGTATCTCAAGTACAGAACCTGTTGTCATAGGTGGTGATGATGATTGGCTTGCCTGGAGCTGGCAAGACTACATGGGTTACCAAACATGCAGCAGCAAATCCTGGGAAATACAACATTCTTGGGACAAATACTATTATGGACAAAATGATGGTAAGTGATATGACATTTAATTTGTTGATATGTTAGACTTGTTGTAAATCCAAGGTTTAAGGAAACTTTCTGTCAAATAAACTGGCTCCTGGTTAGCTAGTGAGTGCTAAAGATGTTTGTCTTGCTGAGCTGTTAACTTGTACATGGCACAGCAGGATTCTGAAGCTTTTTGTGGTGCTCTGTAAGAAATAGTCAACCGTTGTTGGTGGGTTTTAAGTATCTCTTTATATATTGCTGTCCTGGGAACAGAATATTTAGCTTTAAATTAGTAATGTCGTGAGTGTACCTTAGAATCGGCTAAATTCATTCACCTGGAGTCTTTGTTTATAAAGCTCTGTGGCTTATGGAGGCTTTGTAGCCATGGCCTTGAATTTTTGAACAGTCCTTGAAGTGAGGTGAAAAGCATTGAGCAAAGAAATCTGTCAGCCCTGTGTGCGAGGTCTGCTTTAACTCTGGGAAATCTCTCTGTAGGTTGCAGGTTTTAAGCGACAGATGGCGGACACTGGGAAACTTAACACACTGCTGCAGAGAGCTCCACAGTGTCTGGGAAAGTTCATTGAGATTGCAGCTCGTAAGAAGCGGAATTTCATTTTGGATCAGGTAGAAGCTTCAGTGAAAAATGGTTAAGGAAATTTGTTCTAGGCTGTAGTGCAGTAATTAAATGGGATCAAAGTTACATTTTAATGTCGCTTGTTTCACTTATGAATTGCTACTCTTTCACGGGACACAAAGTTGAGATATTACTACAAATGCTTGTCTGAACTTCTGGATTTATGGGATGTGGGAGGAATAGTGTTTTAACACATGGATATGAGCTCGTAACTTTGCACTGTGCAGCATCTTTATGTCCAGTTATTTGTAAAATTCATTGCAAGCTCTTGTAGAGGTGAAGTCTATACACCATAAGTTGACTTCCTTAACTCTTACAATGACAGCTACGTGTAGTAAGTTACTGCATTTTTTTCAGACAAATGTGTCTGCAGCTGCGCAGAGGAGAAAAATGTGCCTGTTTGCAGGCTTCCAGCGCAAAGCAGTTGTTGTTTGCCCAAAAGATGAAGACTACAAGCAAAGAACACAAAAGAAGGCAGAGGTGGAGGGAAAAGATCTTCCAGAGCATGCAGTTCTCAAAATGAAAGGCATGGAACATAATCCTATACTGTGTTTTAGGATGCTGAGTATCTGTTTAAAGGATTAAGTAAACGTGAAGTCTAAAAAATCACTTTATCTTAAACAGTTGTACTTAAGCAAAACTGGAAGACTATTGTAACTTGTAGGACAACACTATATTGTGTTCCCTCTGCTGCAGTCCTTAACACTACTCTTTTATGCTGATATGCTTCATGCAGATGCACAAAGCTGTCTTGGCATAAAGTGCCCTATATAAGTGACATATTTGGCAGAAACTGGTATTCTGAGTGGAGGCTTATAAAAGAAAAAAGATACAGGCAGAATGTTTTCAAGGTTTGGAACAGTACTAGCAACTCCATGAAGACCTGTTTATTCCTTTGTCACTGTTGCATTTCTTGAATGCTCAAATTATGTCATTTTGTCCCTGTCTTGAGGGGAATGCAGGGGGTGGGAGGAAGAATGGGAGAAAGGTGGTTAAAATTACAGCTTTGATTGTAGCTGAATGTAGATGCTGAATACTCAGTGTTTTTGCAATTGTAGGGAACTTCACACTGCCAGAGGTAGCAGAATGTTTTGATGAAATAATCTATGTAGAGTTGCAAAAAGAAGAAGCTCAAAAGCTTTTGGAACAATATAAAGAAGAAAGTAAGAAATCTCTTCCGCCAGAAAAGAAACAGAACACTGGCTCAAAGAAGAATAAGAAGAGCAATAAAAATCAGTTTAATAGGGGTCAGAGAGGACGTGGAGGATTCAACATGCGTGGCAACTTCAGAGGAGGAGGTGAGCCTAGAATTTTGGACTTGTAATGGAATCTTGATTTAAGCTTCAGTGAGCTTAGCGTACAAGAGTAAAGTTAATGGTCCAGCTTCAAAAGTGAGGACTGTCAGAATCCTGAGTTATGCTGTTCATGTGTCCTTAACACCACGTTTAGGCATGGTTCTGAGGTTTTACACTAGATTTGGTGTTCCCTTGTTTACCAGACTGTATTAGGAAGGTAGTGCATGGGTTTTAATTGCCACTTTTCATTGTGACCACCTGACTTAATTTTTGCACTGAATTTGGACATCATCATTTATTTTGAACAGTAAGCTTCATGTAAGAAACACATGAGACCTAACAGTGACTTGATTGAAATAACTGTCTCCCTGCAGTCCCTGGCAATCGTGGTGGATACAACAGGAGAGGAGGCAACATGCCTCAGCGAGGTGGTGGAGGTGGCGGTGGTGGTGGTGGCAGCAGCGGTGCAATTGGCTACCCATATCCTCGTGGCCCTGTCTTTCCAAGCAGAGGTGGCTACTCAAACAGAGGAAACTATAACAGAGGTGGAATGCCCAACAGGGGAAACTACAACCAGGTGATGCTTTTAGGGGAGATTTATTAGTTGAACATGTACAGTACTTTTGGATGATGTTGGAAAGGTTTGGTGGCTGTGAATAGCCACAGACTTTCTGGTGTTACTCACGCTAATGCTGCACTTTTGATGCTGATGTGGGGGCTGTATCTCTGTCCTGTTAAAGATGAAGATTTTTTAGGGGATGTGGAGTCCTGTGTTTAGATTCCCCTCCAGCCCCCACCCCAAATCACAGTAACTGTTGTTTGGCCTTAGAGTCAAGGTGTATCTTTATCAGGCATTTGGGAAACTTACGCAGGTAGCTCTGGAGAGTCTTTTGGTGTCTGGTATCAAACACCAGACAAGTAAGTAAAAAAAACCCAAACAAATAAACAAAAATAAAAGCTAGCCTAGGTCTGAATTGATGGAATATCACTAGGAGTATTTGAAAACATAATTGGATTACAGAAGAACCAGCAGATGGAGCCCAAGCTAGTAAACATGGTTCAGATTTGTCTAATACTGACAAGCAGGAAATACAGTATTTTATCTACTAGTATCAGTGGGGTTTGTACCATAACTTTTATTTGAAATTTTGTGGACTAGCACTTAACTTTCCAGTTGAATGACCCATATCCTTTTGTCTGATCAGATAACACATCCTTGTAGCAACTACAGCCTTCCCTGACTAAAAATAGGCAAGCTCTTGTATTTTTAGTTGTCCTGCTGTAGTTTAGCAGCTGGAAATAGGGTGAGTCAAAACTGGATTAGCCAGCTTTCCAGACCACTAGCAAGAACAGTTTTAGCTGCCTTAATAATGAGGTTCTTTCACCACGTTTAAGAAGCAGTTGCTTGGAGGGGGCAGCTTTTGGTATTCTAGTGTTTTATAGGGAGGATGGTTGGGAGGTTGGTTTTTAACATTTCCTGGTTGCTTGTGTTTGAAACATTCTATGTATGTAGTGTTTTGGTGGCAATAAAGATGGGAGTTACTACACTTCCAATAAATCCATGCAGATGAAGTAATTAAACTGTTGTCCTCTTGCAGAACTTCAGAGGAAGGGGAAATAATCGTGGCTACAAAAACCAATCTCAGGGCTACAACCAGTGGCAGCAGGGTGTAAGTAGTTATAACTTCACCTTTTCACTGATTGTTAACTGGCACGTTTCAATATGCTGTCTGAAAGACGTGCATAATCAAAACTGGATAGCAAAATCTTGTAGTGCTAGGTAATGCCACTATAAATAGTTTTCTGTGCAAAACTTAATCTGGCTTGATAGTGTTCAGATATCAAATATCAGTTATGGCTTATTGGTATTTGGCTTCACATTACTCCTGTGAAGCGAACTCTTTAACTGCCTTCGGTTGTTCGGGATCTTGATGAGAGGACTTTAATCTGCTCAAGTTCCAGGAGAACTAGTTGTCTGTCTCTGTAAGAAATGGAACCATGATGTCGATTACAGGTTAAAATTAACTGTTTGTCCATTTATTGCAGCAATTCTGGGGTCAGAAGCCATGGAGTCAGCATTATCACCAAGGATATTATTGAATACCCAAATAAATGAACTGATACATATTTCTCCAAAACCTTCACAAGAAGTCGACTGTTTTCTTTAGTAGGCTAACTTTTTAAACATTCCACAAGAGGAAGTGCCTGCGGGTTCCTTTTTTAGAAGCTTTGTGGGTTGAGTTTTTTCTTTTCTTTTTTTTGTACATTTTTAATTGCAGTTTTAAAGTGATTCGTAAGAGAACCTCAGCATTGTGCACGATAAGAGAATGTGTCAGTATTTCAGGGTTCTACATTTTATCTGTAAAATGTGACTTTTTTTTTACCACAACAAAAGTAAAACGTTGCTTTGTACCTGGTGTCTTTTTATTAAACAAATTTTCTCCTTTTTCCCCATCCCCCAATTTCTAAGAAACAGTCGTGAGTCATGTCACAATACAATAGAAATGTTAGCAACCAGATTCCTACCGAGGCTCCTTAGTAGCCCTAATGAAAATCACCAGATTATGTAAAGCTCCTTATTCCACTCCATCTTCTCTAGGAAGCTCCTGGGTGGGGATAGCAGGAGGGGGAGGTAAAAGTTTCTGGCAATAACTAGGAATTTTTGTACCATTTGGAACTTGAGATGTCTGGGGCAAAGAGGAAACCTGGGGCCGAATAGTGAAGGTGGAGTGTATGTAGAAGCTCTTAAAGTTGTAAAACTTGGTTGCATTATTTGTGGAGGCTCAAACTTGTGAAGGTAAAACACCATCATTTCTTTTCCATTTGTTCTGCGTTTTGATTCTGAAAAGAAGCTGGCTTTTGCCCATTTCTTATTAAACAAACCTTGTTGTAAATCCAGTTGTCTAATGGGATCTATATGAAGTTAGCTGTGTGTCTGTATAACTTTCCCCACAAAATACTGTATACCTAGTGTGCTTGTAGTAGTTACTCCACCATTTTGTAAGCTAATGAAACTGTGAGTCACCCATTTTATATCTAATTTTTAATCATGTCAATTCTCAAATGGGTGTATCTCCTTAGCCTGCTGATTCCTTTTCTCTTTGAAGAAAGTGGGTGGAGAAATTTAACTTTAGACGTTTGTTTGCAATAAAATAAATTCATTTTACTCTCGTTTTGGGATTGTTGCCATCAAGGTCTAAAATCCCTTTAAAGCTATAAAGAGGAAGAGAATGTATGAAAGCAATTATGTTGGGACAGTTTTAAACTTCATTGCTGTGTACATGCTGAAATACTTGTGTTTCTTTACAAATCTGAACTGGTGGTTGCTCTGGTAGAGATATATCACTTGTATAATTCACAGTTTAACATGGTTCTGTGTATAGGGCAGAAGTCGTTTTGAGTTGCGCTTGCATCATGTAAATCCACTTAACCTATTTATTGTAAAATAGACATAGGGAAGGAGTGGGAAAAGAAACTGGACAGGGGAGTAGGATGGAAGGAGGCTTGTCCTGGAGAACAAATCCTGGAGTTGAACAGAGTTTCAATTTGTTTTGACTGCTATTTTGTTCAGATTTACGCTTTTGTAAAATTGTAGTGGCAATGTTAGCTGCTAATTTCCTTGTATTTAATGCTGTAAGACAGGGGAGAGACAGAACTGTCCTAAGGCAAACTCTGGTATACATGTGAAAACACGTGTCGCTGCCAGCACTGGGGGTTAGGGCTTGCCTGCCCGCTTCCTCGTGGCAGTGCGCAGACTAGCAGAGGCTTAGCAGCAGCAGCAGCCTAGACCTAGCGTCAGTGTAGTGTGCTTGAAATTTTTCTCTAATGTTAGTCAATTTCTATAGTCTTCAGAAGTAAGGGTAAAGTTGTGTTGCTCTTCTAGCCTTTATAGCAGATGACATTGCATATTGACATTAACAGCACCACCTCCTTGTTAATACTGCTTTAACTCATCCCTTTAAGAGAAATGTAAATTGTCTTAAAGAAACACTACTTAATGGACTAGAAATGTGGGAGTATAAACCCAAATCTGTTTTGCTGAAATGGAATTTTCTTTAGACTTGCAAAAAAAAAAAAAAGTTTAGTGTAATTAAAGTCCATCTCCCTTCTACCCTCCTCACAAGAACTAACACTTTGTATGGAGTGCTGATCCTTTGCTTATTTTGGTACTCTATAAAATTATATAGTCTTAAAATGAAATATAAGAGCTTACACTTACTATGTGGTTGTAAAGCTTGTATTTTAATTCAAAAGTCTGGGATGTTTTATTTTCAGTTCTTCAATGTATGGGGTTAAAACAAAAAAAAGCCAACACATGAGACAAGTTCTTAAACTGTCTTGCACTTGAAAGAGGAGTATCTGTGTCTACTAAAAATACTCCTATATGGAAAAAACTGTTTTAAGTTCAGCAAAATCCATGCTGCCTGTGTTCTAAGGTACAGAATTCAAAAGAGCTTCAATATGAGCACCATTGAGGCATGTGTAGTCAGAAGGGGGATAGGAAACTGTATACTTCCCCACTCACTGCAGCAGAGCAGAGACTGGCAAGTGCATGAGGCTGTATCTTCAGCCTGAGTCCACCTGCAGAGGGGAGAGGTGCCCTCAATTTATCTGAGCTCTGATTATCCCCAGAGAAGGGATTTATTTTGCCATGTGAAAATGGCTTACATAGCGGGGGGGGAAGAAAAAGCCCTTGCCTAGAAAGAAAATGACTGGTGTCAAAAAAGCCTCCAAAACTTCTGGTGGTTTGTGGGTTTGTGTTTTAAAATAAAAAAGGCAATAGAAAACTTAGTTAGTGGCTACAGAGGTGAGGAAAGCAGAGCTCTTGTTACCACAGTGAGAAGGCTGAGCCATGTGTTGTGCTGAGTAACTTCTCACAGCTTCTGAGGACTTTTGTTTATGTAAGGAAGAGTACCAGTGTTAGAGCAGCAGCTGTGCTGGCAGTGGTGGTGCAGATGCTAGTGACATACAACATGGGGTTTGGGTTCACATCTGTATTTTTTTCCTAATGGAGCACAAACTGGGTTTGCTTCTTTCTAGTTGTGAGGTGGTGTGTTCGTTTTCCTAATGGTGTACAGGCTTCCAAGAGCCTGGGACTTGGTCTGGTAGCAGTGCGTGGCATATGATGTACGTGCAGCTATTGGCAGCAGTAGCAGTCATGCTGCTGGTGGTACTTTCCTTGCAGCCTTCTTTGCTGGAGCTGCTTACATCTCATCTGACAAGAGGTTCTAGCCACCCTGCATTGCATGGTGGGCCACGTGAGCTTGGCTGCACAGTGGAGGCAGGTCTGTGTTGGGTATCTCAGGAACTTGCCACCTTCAGTGGAGTGTGTTACTGCTTTTGCTAGGATATGTAAACTGAGGTGCTTCCTGGACACACTGATCTTGGCAAGGGGCTGTGTCCTAGCTGCTCTGAGAGTAAATGAACTCCAACCTGTGGGACATCAGGGCCTGGCTTTTGTTCTGGGGTGCCTTACGAGATCCCTGACCTCCAACTTTGCTGTCATGAGCTGGCCCTTCCAGCGTGCTGCGCTTTAAGGGCAGTACTTGGCAATGCTGATGTATGTGTAGGAGCTCAGTGTAAGTGGCACCTGTACACAAGTTCCTTTCAGTGCCTCTTGCAGAATAACTCTTGATCACCATTTTTAGAACTTCTCCCCAATTTTTCTGATAACAGATACTCAGCTAATGCCATATGCAGGCCATGCTACTTGCATATCATGGTGTTAAAGACTTTATCTTTCAGGTGATGATGCCACCTTTTAAGATTCAGCTTGTTCATGGAGGCCTCTCTCTATTTTAACAGTAGATTAGCAGTTACTTTTATGCAACTTTTCCCCTTTGCTCAGTGACCAAGGCACAAGCTGTCTCATCCAGTGTAGCAGGCCTCTCTAGAGCTGAAACTGGGACTGGGCCAGCAATTAATCTGGATGTTACACTTCCCTTAGATTGTCTTTCTGCCAGTACTGAGAGTGGAAGGAGGATTCAGCAACAAATCAGTTGCTACGTAAACTCAGCTGTAGGTTAAAAAAAATGCTGAATGTTAACACCTTCTCAACATCAAAAGCCAAAAAAGAAAGGCAAATGTAAAAAAATAGTAATGTAATTACTCATGCAGGTGACTTATATATAAATGTTACTTTAGACCAGGGTTTTGTTCTTTTTTTTTCTTTTCTGATTTAGTAGAGTAATTTAGGTCCTAGAAGTTACCAACAAATCCAAACCATGGGTAAGACAGTTCAGCCAATTTTTCACTGAAGCTTTTTCATGTTCAAAAAAATGTTTACAATTCAGTAGTCAAGGGCAGGTGCAGTTCACACTGATTCAGGGATCTTCTGCCTGGTTAGCACACAGGAATTGAAAGGGCACTAATTTTTCTCAGCGTTAGTTCTCCCTTACCTAGGATCAGATGGCTGCTTACTAGGTCACCTCAGATAACTAACATGGTATAAAACTGCAAGTATGTGTTTTCTGGTCTGAGTATGGCCTTCATTTATGTCACATTAGCCTATGTGAATTTTTCTGCCCCTCTGTGTTGTGGAAGTTTGCCACCGAGTTCTAACAAGAATGTGTTTGCCTCAGACATGGGGAAGTCTGTTTTGGCAAGGAGCACTGATAGAACATGAGTTCTGAAATGGTGCTGATGCCCAAGAGAGGTGCAAAATAAAAAGGCCCAGAATAGTACTGAAGATCTCCCTGGATGTAAATGTATGCTTAGAATACCAGTGGTGGTTTACAAGGTGAGAGACACACAAAAGGTTTAATTCTGTCTTTTTAGTCTCCATGTAACCTATTCAGACACAGGCTAGAGCTATGTTTGGGCTCTGCTGAACTTTCAGCTTTGTGGGGCTGTTGAGCAAGTAAGATAAGCCCTTGTACTTTTGTCTTTGTGGTAAGAGATGGGAGAGGGGAAATTGGTAAGTCTTGTTGGAGGGATTTACTGTAATTTTGGCTGAAAGAAATGGCACATGGAACTTGCTCACATCATGCTGGGAAGTATTTGAGCTAGCAGATGTGGGTTTATGTGCAGCACCACATACAGTTTGCAAGCAGCAGACCTATATACCCAAAACCTAGCACTCCTACGCTGTGCTCACTTTGTCTTCTCTGCATTGTGTTCCCTGCTGCTGTTGGAGCACCTGGGGAACTGTGAGGCCTCCAGCCCAGCCTGGGAGCACTACACTGGTGGGACTGAATTCCTAAAAGTAGAATGAGATCTTATTGTGTGGGTGGTCCTCTGCACCACACTGGGCTTTTTATGCCTTGGGGTTTGCACATTCTGTGTCTCTCAGTAGGTTGCAGGAATTGCAGAAATGTTCACAAGGACCTCTGGAGATGTAGTCTGTCCTCCTGCTGGCAGCAGGACTGGCACTGGTACTCAGGTCAGCTGGGGCTTTATCTAGCTGAAGCTTGAAAACCTGTGAGGGTGGAATTACATGACCTCTCTGGGTAACCTATCCCAGCACTGCACTGCTCTTGTAGAAAAACAGTTCATCCTGCTGCCTGGCCTGAAGCTCCTAGGCTGAAGTTTGCAGCCATTGCCCTTGCTGCATCATCTGCAACAATGAATAGGCATTTGGCTCCATCTTTAATTATTACTGTCTTGAAGATAATACTGGGTGGTTATTAGGTCAGCCTACAACCTGCTTCCCTTAAGATTAAGTCCAACTCCTTCCACTGCTTTTCCAGAGGGCATACCCTTGAGCTCCCTGAACACCTTAGGAGCCTTTCACCTCAACAGTTTTTTGACATCCTGGTTGAGAGAGGCCAAAATCTGGACAGCAATGTTGGATTGGTGTCACATGCTGGGGAATAATTGCATCCCTTGATTTGTTGGCCACATATTTCCTGATGGAGCCCAGACTGGTTTGCTTTATTTGCAGTTAGAACACTATCCTGGCCCACGTGCAATTTGGCATCCACTCTAAGTCCTACCCTTTTCAAAAGAGCAGCTATTCAGCTAGCTGCTTCCCAGCCTGGAGCATACACTCTGTTAGACAAGCAGCTGCTCTGTAATAATAACAAATCATTTCTTTAAAAAGACAATTTATTACTGCTAAATAGTAAGTCAAGCACCTCAAAAAAGGAGAATTAGCTATAAATTACTTGTGCAAAGTAAATGCCTTATGTATTCTCCCTGTTTGCCCCAAGACCTCGGAGAGAGCAGCTGTGGCAGTGCATTAAGAACTATTTCAGTACTTACATTATCAGAGAATGCAACACTTAAATGTCTCAAAAGGCATTTGATTTCCAGAGCTAGGACATTCCTTCAGTGACACCTTCTGTATGAAATTGCCTGCCGTTTTTTTTTACAAAGAGAAGAATCTTCTGCATGGAGCAGGGACCACCAAGTATAATGCTGGCTGCCAGCACTCAAGCTGACCAGCTGGCTCCTGTTCGTGGCTGTGGTAAGAGCTGCTTCCTCTGGAAGAAAGGAGGAGGTGGAAGGAGTTGCTATAATCCAGCACTCCAGTTCACCAGGCAGCGTTCTGAGCCCAGCTTTCCTCCGTGCTGAGGAAACTCCAGTCTGCTCAGTGGTGGAAAGGAAGGTGGAGGTTGGGAAACACTTAAAAAAGAAAATCTCCCCAGTGGCTCCTGGGCTTTCTTGGGAGGGGGCTACAGCTCCTGCTTCAGCAGCCACGTTGGCACAGCCCTGGGATGTTTCTGTGCTTCCACGGCTTGGCAGCCAGCCAGCCCTTTTTTATTTTCTCCTTTAAGGAAACACCCACGGAAGAGCAATGAGGCTCCAACGGTTTCTTTTGGCAGATCCCAGCCCAGAAAACGAGCAGAGAAGTTTTCAGGAATGATCTTGCTTGTATAGATACTTCACTGCCTGGAAGTCTATTATCTAGTAAGTACCAAGTATCCTTCTCTAGTTCCAGAACAAACTGGTGGAAATTACCCTGCTGAAAGCAACAGGAGGACTGGTGAGAGAAGGGAGGGAGTGCATAGCTTCCACTTTGAATTGAATGGTGGTTTCATCAAGCACTTTAATTAGTGCAGATCCCACTGGAAGTCACCAGTAGATGGATGGTGTTGCTGATATATCAGTAACTGAACTCTGAATTCTGTCCTTTTTTACCTGCCACACGAGGAGGATGTGATTTAATACAGGGCTGTGGTTTGTGGCATCACAGTGTTGCAGTTTTCCAAGTGCTCCTGAAGCGTGGAGTATGGATGAGCATGTATGTCCACATCTGTGTGTGTGCAAGGGCTTCCTTCACTCTGCTTGGACTGACTGTTATTCTGAGACATATGAAGAGAAGGCTTCGGGGGGACCTAATAGTCACCTTCCAGTACCTGAAGGGGTCATATAGAAAGGCTGGGGAGGGTCTGTTCACAAAGGCCTGTAGTGATAGGACAAGGGGTAATGGATTTAAATTAGGGAAGAGCAGGTTTAGATTGGATATTAGGAAAAAGTTCCTTCCCATGAGGGTGGTGGAACATTGGAACAGGTTGCCCAGGGAGGTGGTTGAGGCCACGTCCCTGGAGGTGTTCAAGGTGAGGCTGGACAGGCTGCTCAGCAACCTGATTTACTTAGAGATGTGCCTACTCACTGCAGGGGGTTGGACTAGATGACCCCTGAGGTCCCTTCCAACCCTGATAATTCTATGATTCTATGGTAGGTGGCCACTCTGTGACCCACTTAGGTGATCTCGAGAGTGCAGATGTGGTTGGCAGAGGTGTACAAACTGAAGTGTGGTGTTGCCAGTAGAAGGATGAATGGTGATACAGAAAATGGTTAGTAAAAATGAATGGTGACTAGCTTTTGGGATGGAGAGGACCATAGTGCTTGTCAGTGGGAGTGAAATGTTCTCTGCAGTAGTGATTCAAGGGGACTTCATGAGGTTTAGGAAGAAAGGGCTCAGGTCTTTTATCCATCTGGGAGTCTGAGTAGGCAGTTACTGAAGAATGTGGCACTTGGATACTATCAGAGCTTAAGAAACTGAGACATGTTCTGTAACAACCCCAGTGTGACCTTCCAGGGCTTTAAATGTTGGATGAAGGCCTTATAAGCACAGTATGTGATAATTACTGGTAAATTCTGATTTCTTTGGGGGAGGCCTGAACAGAGTATCATCCCCTCTATTTTGAGGGCCAAGACTTTGGAAATATTTTTGCTCTGTATTTGCTCTGTGAAGAAATTCTACAACAGCCATTTGTGTAATATATCTGTCCAATAATAAATCAGTTGTTGGCTTTTCATCTTCAGTGATGTTTTTAGTATCTCAGCCAGAGCCTGGATGTTTTCTGATAGGGAAGGGGATGTTAGCTTCCCTTTAGTTGCTGAAGTACCATATCCTGAATGTTTTGTCACCAAGGATTGTAGGCACCCCAACTGTCAAGTTTTTCAGATGGAGCCATGGGCAAATGGATCTCTGTCCTGGTTTGAGCTAAACCAGAAACAACTCTCTGTTCAGTGATTTGCTTCTAAGTGGTTGTACTTTCTGAAGTTAACAATGTAGTTTTGCAGACAATGTCTGCTTCTGGAAGTGATAGTGCTTCATGTTTATAGTTACTACCAAGAATTGGTATGCAGAAAGGCTCTTGCTTACACTTGCTCCTGTAAAAACTAAGGACACTGCTAAATCTTCTGTGCCATGTTAGAAGGCCAGAAGGGTCATAAGTTAAAAGGTCACACTTGTAGGGACAGGACAGGTAACCCAAAAACTTTACCCAAAACAGGTAACCTGACCAACAAGGTATTCCATTCCATGTGCATCATGCTCAGCTGAGAGATCACAAGGGTCAGATCCTCTACTTCTATGGCTGGTGTTCAAGGAGGACTCAGTCCATTCTCCTGCCTTCAATCCTAACCTGTGAGTTCCTGAATCCAGTTCCTGATTGAGTTCCCATCACTCACCAGCAGGTCCAGTCTGGGACTTCCCCAGTGCTTGCCCTGCAGTGTTGGTGGTGGTGTGACCATCACTGGGAGATTTCAGTATTGGTTTTGTATATATTTCATTATTTTCTTATTAATATTATCATCTTTTTCCTTTTATTGTTACTGTTTCATTGAAGCTCTTTCAGTGCTGTTTTTTTTCCAACCCATAAGTCTCTCTCCCTTATTCCCTTTCCCTACCCCTTCTGGGAAGGGAGAGGGGTAAATCCAGGGAGACAAGCCACAGTGGCTGAAAGCACACCTGCTGCTCTTTGTAACAGCATTTGGCAAACTAAACAAGGCATTTCCAAAACAAGCAAATCAGGTGCTTCCTTTTCTCCACAGCATGAAGACAGAGAGGGGGAAGATTTGGTTCTGTTAAATAAAGGACAATATACAGGCTGGCTGGTTTTGGAGCTGTGGCCAAGCCAAAGAGAAAAGAGCTCTACAGTGGCAATTGTCTGCTCCCACAGTACATTTTAGGTACTGTCAGTGGGTTCCTGGCACCTTCAAGGAAGGAGGAGAGGTTTAGGCTGGAGATTAGAAGGGGGTTCTTTACCCAAAGGGTGGTGAGGCACTGGAACAGGTTGCCCAGAGAGGTTGTGGAGGTCCCATCCCTGGCAGTGTTTAAGGCCAGGCTGGATGTGGCCCTGGATGACCTGGTCTAGTGCATGTGGCATCCCTGCCCATGGCAGGGGGGGTTGGAACTAGATGATCTTTAAGGTCCCTTCCAACCTCAGCCATTCTATCATTCTATGATTCAAGGGAGTTGAGGGCTCTGATGCTGTATTGCTCATGACAGATGACAGAAGCTGGAAGGATAAAATCTCCTCCTTAGAATGATCTACTCTTAATCTTTAGAACAAATAGATACAGGGATGCTGTAACCTACTCCTGCAGGAACAGGCAGCCCCACAGCTGAATAGCTCTCAGACAAACTTATGGGTGCATGAAGAAAGACCTAGCACATGAAAACATGAGGGCCTACAAACAGTTAATCAGAGTGCTGCTAGCCATGAATAAAAGACTATTTTCTTCAAAGCATCTCATCCAAGGCTCTACCTTCTGACATTGAATTAATTACTGGTTCTTCAATTTAAACAACAGCAGTCATCAGAGGATCACCTTGATCATCCAAACATCCTGTAAAACCTTTGATTTGATCAGTTTTCCAAGGCAATAACAACATACTTGTCTCAGACTTAAAATGGAGCAAACCTAACAACTTTCACTAGTAACCACAGAGCTTTTGAGTTAAATGCCTGGATAAGGGAATGAGAAAAGTATGGGAGTTAGTTAGTCCACTAAGCTGGGGAAAATCTTTCACTTGGGAGCTCATTAGAATGGAGTTCACACAGTACTTCATTGTTACTGGGTTGCTTACACCAGAAACAAATGTACTTCACCCTCTGCCTAGAAAAAAATCACCCAACCAAAAGCCAGGCTCAATGACAGGAAGTGATGATTCCTTTACAGCACTCGAGGACTTGGAGTGGGTGGTAACACACAAAAGGACAACCAGGAAGGCTGCAAAATGCAGTGAGAGCCCAAAATCTTCCCCAAATCCCTGCTTGAGTAAAGAAACAAACGATGAGTTTGGGATGACAGTTCTAATCGCCTCTGCTCTCAACTCCAACTTGTGTTTTGAGCCTGTTAACAACTGTCAACAGCTGAAGCATTATGTTTGCTTTAGCGAAAGGCACTGTAGCAGCAGAGCCGAGCTGGTCACAGGCATCTCTTAACTTTCCCTTGCTGTGCTTCAGCCTTCTGCCGTGACAGTGACTGTGTGCTGTGCTCCGGTCACTGCCAGGAGCATGCCTGAGGGGGGTGATGGCTAACACCTTTTCCCAGACAGTTGCTACTGCAGGGGGATTAAGGTTTGGAGGAGGGAGCAAGGCCACAAACCCTCCACTTAGTTGGGCGTTCTAGATTGCTTTAAGGGAGGATTTTACTAGCTTCAGGGATAAAAACTACATGTGCATGTCAGTCAAGTGTTCACTGACCAAGTAATGTAACAGCTAGTGAAATAAACAGGATTTTACCAACTTCAGAGCTTAAAATTGCTATGCTTCATTCTCTCCTTCCTACAGCTCATTCAGAGGGCTGAAAACCAAACATCTTCACAACTCCTATTTCTCTTAATTTCCAGCAGCATTCTGCTAAGTTTTGAGGACTATTTTGAACCTCCATAAAGCAAGAACTATTGCATCTGTCATTAGCTGCAATACTTAAAAGACATCAAGCCTGAGAGAGATGCATGCTGTGTTTCCACCAATGCCTTAGATTTAAAAAACCAGCACTAATAAGGATATGTTTCACTAATTTAAAAGATTTATGACATTCTTTTCAATTGTTAACATTATCTCTATGAAGTGACTACAATTCTTATTTTCTTGGGACTATATGCTAATTGATGACAACTCATAGCTTTGAGATTCTCAGGGTTTGTTCTGTCTTTCAACAGGGGTTTGTCACTTAGCACTCACTTCCACTCCACTTCCCATAGCTGGTGGAGGCAGCTGTAGTTGGCATTTGGAGGAATTATGCCAGACTTTTTTCCTCCCCATTCCCATTTAACCATGAGCATTCTTCTCTCTGCTATTGCAGGCCTTGCCCTTCCAGTCAGCTGAGTCCTGCTCACAGCTTCCTTGTCTTATCCCTCCCATCTCATTCAGCAAAGGCTCTCACTTTTGGTTAGCTCAACTCCCCCCCAGCATTTACTAGATAAAGCAGCTCAAATGAGTCAGCCAGACCACTTGCATATTGCCTCTTTCCTCATTTTTCTGTTAACATCTGACATACTCACTCTACATTTGCACAGTGAGGCAGAAGTATTAGTCTGGTTATCAATGCAATGCAGAGACACCTAGAATTTCAGAGTTATTGGGCCAAAATGGCTAATACTGTAGTTAAGCTGCTCTTGAGCTGATATCCTTAAATGCAGGAGCTTAAACCAACACCAATTAACAGCAGAGAGAAGCTAAAGCTGCAGTTTACCCCAGATTTTTTAATTCACACCCTACCAGGATGCTGCTGCTTTTTGCTCCACAGTCACAGTGCTCATGTATTTTGAAGGATGCTGTTATGCCTATGCTAAGCTCCTTTCCTATCCATACAAAACAACATTCTTCTTTCTCTACAACTGCTCTTTGCCAAAGAGTCAATCTTCCTCTGCTTGCTTTTGTCTCCTAACTCCCCAGCTGAACTATGACCTTGAGCCAAAAGACCCCCCCCCTGCTTAGGTTGCAGTTCCTTTTCTTAGGTCAGATAGGAAAGAACTCAACCATGTATTAAAATAGGAGCTTGCTAAATCCTGGTTCATGCCTCACTCAGTTTCCCACTGCTGCTCCAAGAGCTTTATGAGGAAACACCTCCTACCCCATCCAAAGGGAAGGAGCTTCCCTCCTCCACTCCAGCACAGAACCAAGGGAAACAGTTTTCTCTTCTGAATTAAGAGTTAACTACCAGTTAGCTTCTGAGTTTCTATTATGCAGTGAGGACAGAAAGTGTTTCATTGTGCTAACTCCAGGTTTCTGGAGACTTTTTACAGAAAAGATTTGAATGTCCTCCATCAAATTTCTCTTTACTGTTTCCTCCAGAAGAAACATAAAAGGAAACAGTATACAGATTTGTTTTCTTAAGAGGCTAATCCAGAGGGTAAAAGTTTTATTATCTTAGTGTAAATAGCATGCTTGTTTAGTGCTTTGATGTATATTTCCAGATGAAACAAGGAGAGCAATGTTGCTGTTGACATCTGGATTCCCAAATCTCCCCACACCTCCCTGAGTTAACAACAGATTGCAAACACTCTCAGACTAAGTGCAGGCTAAGGGGAAAGGACTGCTTGTGCTCAGTGAATGCCTTCAGACCAAAAAGTGCTTACAATGTAATACAGTATAAATCATTTTATAATAGAAGTAAATACTTTGTGTCACTGATGTAGACAGAATATTAGGCCCTCAGACATCTTTTTACCAATATCCAAGTAGATCTAACACTGAACTTCCAAATAAGATGTTTCTTTGAAATGATATAGTGATACTTCTTTGCATTGAAAATGTAAATTCTACAAGTAGAACATGCCTTTGAAAAAACCCCAAAACTAGACCATTGCTACATTCAAGTAATGTAAATTATTATTCCACCAACTGTAAAGAAATGTCTTAAACAGAGGAGCAGGATTTGTAATCAAGCAAAAAAGACCAATGAGTGACATTGCTTAGACTGCATCATCTGTAGTGTGATTTTATTCTTAGATTCACACAAGAAAGAATAAAAATGGCAACTGTCCAACTTCACAGGGTACAGAAATTACCTGAAGTTATTCTGCAGCTGAAATCTGACAAAGACTACTGCTATCACCCACTTTGTACAAGCAGAGCCTTCACCTGCTATTGAAATAGTCCTGTTACAAACAGCACAATTAACAGCAGCACTGATGATTACATTTACTCAGAGAACAGCTGATGACAATATTTTCCTGTATCAAGTGAGATGTCATTCCAATTTTGCTAAAATGAACCATTCTGTTTACAATGGTAGGTAAAGCAGTCCCAAAACACTGCCATTAATCCTCTGAGACCCTGTAACAGGAACACACTGGTTCCCAGATGTTGACTAGGAGATCATCCCAACTGGCTTTACTAGTCATATATGTACATCCATACATGAAACAAAGAGAGGTTTGTATCCTGACTGAACAGATCTGCTAGGAAAACCAGAATGATTTATCAGTTCTAGGCACCTTTCACATTTACAGGGAAGACTGCCATTATTGGAGCACCTTCTCCCAAAGCTGTTCTAGACCATAGATTCCTCTCTAGCAGCCTATGAATCACTTCTTTCTTTGCCAGTTGGTTTTCTTTCTGGATCAAGAGAACTGCCTTCAAATAAAACTTTGTTTCTCATCCCTTCTTGAAGCATTCTTCGCCGGATCCTGTGTTGGGCCAGATTGTACCTGCAGTAAAACCTGCAGGGGATGAAAAGAAAACATCATTCCCTGCTTTATAGGAGTGACAGTATCCAATCAGATTTAGGCAGACAGTTGAAACCACATCAAAGAATGCCAGTAAAACTCATGATGAAATGAGGTATAATGAAAGTACTAAGGTAACTGAAACCCATCTGGATGTGCTTCTGTGTGAGCTGGTCTAGGGAATCCTGCTGTGGCAGGAGGGTTGGACTAGATGATCTTTCCAGGTCCCTTCCAACTCCTAATATTCTGTGAACTGCTACTTCTTTAAGGTAGATGTTATACAGGCACTGAGGAGCTGAACATACAAGTCCAGTGGAAGATCATTTCTGTGATTGGGATCTTAAGTTCATGACTATTTAGTACACTGCCTTCATAAATAGAACACAAGGATAGCAAACATGAAGGAAAAAAAAGAGAGAAAGAAGACAAATAACTAGGTGTTTTCCACTCTTGGGGTTGAAGAAAGAACAGTAAGTTTAAAAAACAAATAAACATCCAAAGCATTGAACTCTTTTCCTTTAAAAAAAGCAACTATTTGGGGGGAGAAGGAAGAAGAGGACACTTTGCTAGTTTCATATAGACTTTCAAAACCAGTGTGAAAGGTCACCTGGGGATTATAATGTACAAATCAGCCAACAGAGGTCTGTCAGAATTCAGAAAGCATTTCACATACCAGTATCCTAACATGGTACAAATAAAGCCACCAACTGCAAAGTCACAAGATCTTCTAACTTCCACTGAAAGACAAACAAAAGTCCTCAACAAACAAAAATAAAATCAAGAAAAAGCCTTGGGTGGCTTCCCATTCTTAATAAAACCTAAGAGCACACAGGAATTCATTTTTCTTTGCAAAGAAATACATAAAAAGCAGAAGAAATAAAGTACTTACTAGTTGCTAAAAAATGTCCAAGCCCCACAACAAAAGATCCTAGGGAGCCATAGAGCACTGATTCCCTTGCACATGGGACACTCTGAACATCAAGAAATCCTAGGAGTTTAAAGGACTGCAAGGAAAGAAAAACACACAAACACCCTACAAATTAAAGAATGATAGTTTTGCAGAAGTCAATTCCACTGTAAAACTGCTCTGTTATCTTAGTAGTCAAAAATAACCACCTGAGCATTACCTATTTCCAGGGTTGTACCTGAGCAAAAGTGAACATCCACAGCTGTGTTACACTGAACATGAGATAAAAACATTTATAAACCAGTAATTTTTTACCTAATCCTATGGATAGGCAGAGGCTGTGCATAGCAATTCTTCTACATATAACACAAGTTTTTAAATGAGCCTAGTGGTAAAAATTATTCAAGCTATTTCATACTCTTATAAGCTGCCCTAGCTTGTATCTGTCAATCTTCTATTTCATTTTCAAATGGTAATTACATGTGGCATTCAGAAACCAAACTGGGAACTAACAAATGTTTTTCATTTCAGAGATGCCTACACTGGCTTCTGCCTAACACAAGCCTTCTAGCTTGAATACAACTCATATTTTCCACCTGACAAATATCCTTTCAAATACACATTGGCACCACAAGGAGTCAGAAACTACATACAAAAAGCCCTCGAGATGACATGGGTTAGGGTTAAAGTGGTTGCACTGCAGTAACACCTTCACAACTTTCTGCTATTAATTCTTTGTTGCAGACAGTGCAAGAATTTGTCTTCATCCTATTCTGTTTAAATACCATAGGTGCAACTGTTATTAACTAAAATACTGAAAAATTACTCCAAAATGTCTCTATTTTTTGTAAAGCTATTCTACTTGGACAAAATAGATTTTGAAGACAGAGTACTAGAGTCAACCATGTGTGGAGGGCTGACAACTCTGTGAGAGAAGACATTGTGCAATACCTTTGACTGTGGTAACAGGGATGGCAAGCCCCTGACAGCAGGTGGATCTGTATTTCAGGTATGGCAATCCCCAGCAATAGTTTTGTCTATGTTCCCTACGGACAACCATCAGCTGTTTCCACACAATTTTTGTGCATCAGTGAGATAGAAAGGGTTTGGTCAATGCTGGTCTAATCTTGAGTAATTTCAAGTCCTCTCCTATGGAAGATGTCACTTGATATGTTGGTGGTGGTGGTGGTG
>VWZX01008704.1:240683-277297 GCA_013399015.1 Galbula dea | reverse complement strand
CCCCCCCATTACCTTCCTCGGCTCAGAGTCGCCCTCGCCCGCCATGATGCGACAGCGCCTTCCCCCAGCCCCTCCCGATCCGCGTACCAACGAGGCCGAACTACGGCCGCGTAGAGAAGGCACGAGGAAGGGCCGCTCTGCCCGCCCCGTTCAACCCCAACTCTATGGTGTGAGCGTGGGGGGCCGGGCGAGCGCGCCGGCGCCATTTTAGGTCTAGCGCTGAGATTCCAGCAAAATCCTTTGTTCAGTGAAATGGGTCACGGAGCAGGGCGCGCGCACGTACGTACGCACGCACGCACGCACGCACGCGGCGAGGAGGNTTAAAGTGGTTGCACTGCAGTAACACCTTCACAACTTTCTGCTATTAATTCTTTGTTGCAGACAGTGCAAGAATTTGTCTTCATCCTATTCTGTTTAAATACCATAGGTGCAACTGTTATTAACTAAAATACTGAAAAATTACTCCAAAATGTCTCTATTTTTTGTAAAGCTATTCTACTTGGACAAAATAGATTTTGAAGACAGAGTACTAGAGTCAACCATGTGTGGAGGGCTGACAACTCTGTGAGAGAAGACATTGTGCAATACCTTTGACTGTGGTAACAGGGATGGCAAGCCCCTGACAGCAGGTGGATCTGTATTTCAGGTATGGCAATCCCCAGCAATAGTTTTGTCTATGTTCCCTACGGACAACCATCAGCTGTTTCCACACAATTTTTGTGCATCAGTGAGATAGAAAGGGTTTGGTCAATGCTGGTCTAATCTTGAGTAATTTCAAGTCCTCTCCTATGGAAGATGTCACTTGATATGTTGGTGGTGGTGGTGGTGAAGAAAGTATCCCAGCTACATCCATGCAGCATGATGCACCCTTTTAAAATAGTATTTCACCTGTTGCTCTACTCGAAATCACTTCTTACGACTCTGACCATTGCTAACTACCGGCCTTACAAAGGCTCAAGCGTCATGACAGCATTTCACCCACAAAAAGCCCCGTGGAAAAACAAACACTACACCACCGCCCCACCCACTTGGTCCTAGAAAGCCTCAATTCTGCCACCGGTTTCTGCGTACTGTTCCCCAATTATTTCCCCCGTAGCCAAACCAGCGGGGGCTCACAACTGCTCTGCTAAAACCTCCCTCGTCCCCAGCGCAGGGTTCCTCCTCTGCATTCGCGGGCACTGACGCGCGGGGAGCTGGGCGGCCGCATAGCTCCTCCTGCTCCTGCTCCTCCTCCTCTCAGAGCTCAGATGCGCTTCAGCAGGGCGGGCGGAGATCCTTAACACGCGTGAAAGGCTCCACGCACCGCAGACCTCCTGCGCCTGGGCAGATTACAGACCAGTGCCGGCCCTGCGACCCACCAGGGACAGCTCTCTGGGGGCTTCCCCGTCGCTCCCACTGGCATGGCTCCTTCAGCCGCCCCTTCAAGGCGCCGAGCCGAGACGGGGAAAAAGAGGGGACGGGGGCAATGGCCCGCGCGCTCCGATGAGGGCTACGGCCGCACACAGGGCGNTACGCACGCACGCACGCGGCGAGGAGGAGGGAGCGCGGCTCAAGTCCTCTCCACCCCTCCTCCCGCCCTTGCTCTAGGCGCCCGCCTTTGGCCTGCGCGGGCTGTGGCGGTGGTCGTGGTGCTTGGGCTTGCATGCTAGCAGTTCGCTATGCACTGTGCGTGGCCCAGCTGGAGCCGACCTCCTGGGCTCGCTGCCGCCCCGGGGGTGGTCGGCAGTGCCCCGAGAGCCCAGTGCCACGCAGGCTGTGCGCCGCCAGGCATGTGCAGGCCAGCGCCGCTCCGGTGGGGTATTCAGCTTGCTGTCTGGAGAGCGAGAGCGCTATCCCCCTCACGGGTTGGTTCCTTGTCTTTCGAGTTATCGGCCCTTCATGCATGGGGAGATGGACAAGTTCTCCTTGTGCTTCCTTGTTGCTTTGTGGGTCGAGGCGCTCACTGCCACAGAACAAGCTGTTGAGCACGGGTTTACAAACGGTTCCCTGCAATCAGTGCTGTACCATAAATCCTTGGAGAATCCCAGCCTCTGTGTAGTAGTCTCACGGCCTAGGCCCCAGCCTGGCTAGAGCTGAGTTATTAAAAGCTGAAAAGAGTAATAAACACTCAGTGAGTAGCACCTAGGACGAGGAGGAGGTTATGGCAGCCTTAAGAGGGTGTAGACAGGGTGAATGGTACTGACTTCCTGAGTGAGGTGAGGTTCTTTTCAGTATCCACGGGATACAAGCAAGGGTGCTTGAATGGGCTAAGTAACAGATGAGGACAACTGGGAGAAAAGTACACTGGTGGCAGGGGAAAGGAGGTGGAGGAAGAATTGCTTTGAAAATGGTTTAGTGGGACATTTAGAACTAAATTAGACAAAATATCAGTGGGTTCTGTGGGGCTAAGTCCTGTGCTAAATCAGGTAGACATACTGGAAATGATTCTGTCGATACATCATTGTACCTGTAGTAATATCTGAAGAGGTAAATAGTGCTAAGTTAATGTAGGACAGATTTTTATAGTTCTGCAAGATACTGTAAAAATACATTTTGATGCAAGAAAGTAAGTCTCTACCTGCTATGTAGTGAATTACTGAGTTCAAGTTAGAACCTTTTCCATCTTAGCAAGGAAGAACGAGAGACATGTAGTACTGCTCTTTGGCTTAAAAAAGGGGCATTTTGAAATGTGTTACTTTCCTAGGAGAAATGAGGTACCTTCAGACCTTGTTAAATATTATTTCTGTATGTGTTGGGGTTTTGTTTGTTTGGGGTTTTGTTTTGTTGGGTTTTTTTAATCCTATGCTAGGTAGAATGGTCTTTTTTGCATACTGAAATCTAAGCCAGTTTGAGTTTTCTGTTATTACTTAGTGTTCTTCAGAAATTTGGAAACTATGCTTTTACACATAATCAATTTTCAGGCATCACTCTTTGAAAAGTGTTACTGTACATTCACATAAGGTACTTTAAATTTCTGGTAGATTAGAAACAAGTCTCAATCCTTCCAAACAATCCCAGAGTATCACTGTTACATCATCTTTGTAGACATTGCAGGCAGTGCTCTGAATTCATGGAACACACAGATTCAATACATTTACTATCTGTTTTAAAAAGATCAGGAAGCATCACTTGCATTATAAGTAGCTTAGCCTCCTTAAAGCTCATGTATATACATAGTGCTGCAAATATTTGGACATTTGTTGTAATATGTGGAAACCAAATATCCTCCAGCTCTTGAGGAGGGTAGGGCTCTTGACCCATGGGCCTTGTAGTTCTGCTGCTTTTCTCCTGGTGTGTTTTGAAGGTTCTGGAAGGAGGATGTCCTTTTTCACACCCTGGATTAAAATACAAACATGAATAACTAGGTCTAGCTACATAAAATGCAGGTTTACTCTGTTGGTTGATAAAGCCAAGATGAGGCTGTGCAGGCCTGCAATACTGTTACTTTCACAAGGGTGATAGCACAGGGAATGTGAGGGCTGCTGTAATATGCCTGCTGTCTTGCCAGCATGAATTACTTCAAGGGCTGGACTGACCTTTGATTAAACCATTGTTACAGCTGGCACAGCAGAAGCACAATCCAGAGTATCTTCCATTGTATCCAGCTGGTGTGTCCTGCAGGGAAGGTGGTTGAACAAGAGCCCTGGCCTATATGCCTTTCCCTGTTGTTAGGGGCACGTTATATATATGCTTGAGGTTGCTGGCTTGGTTTTCTGACCCTGAAGGACACATCTGATATAGAAAGAGACTTCTAAGCTGGGTGGGAGTGTTGATCTGCTTGAGGGTAGGCGGCTCTGCAGAGGGACCTAGATAGGCTGGATAGATGGGCAGAGGCCAATGGGATGAGTTTTAATAAGGCTAAATGGAGAGTCCTGCACTTTGGGCGTAACAACCCCCAGCAGCGCTACTGGCTCGGGAAGGAGTGGCTGGAGAGCTCCCCAGCAGAGAAGGTCCTGGGGGTGCTGCCTGACGGCCGGCTGAACATGAGTCAGCAGTGTGCCCAGGTGGCTAAGAAGACCAATGGCATCCTGGCTTGTATCAGGAATAGTGTGACCAGCAGGAGCAGGGAGGTGATCTTGCCACTGTCCTCGGCACTGGTGAGGCCACACCTCGAGTACTGGGTGCAGTTTTGGGCACCGCAGTTTAGGAAGGACATTGAGCTACTAGAGAGGGTGCAGAGAAGGGCAACTAAGCTAGTCAGGGGTCTGGAGAACAGGCCTTATGAGGAGAGGCTTAGGGAGCTGGGCTTGTTTAGCCTGGAGAAGAGGAGGCTGAGGGGAGAGCTTATTGCTCTCTTCAGTTACTCGAAAGGCCATTCTAGGGAGGCGGGTGTTGGCCTCTTCTCCCTTGTGACTAGTGACAGGACTAGAGGGAATGGGCTTAAGCTGAGCCAGGGTAGGTTTAGATTAGATATTAGGAAGAATTTCTTTCCTGAAAGAGTGGTGAGATGTTGGAATAGGCTGCCCAGGGAGGTGGTGGAGTCCCCATCCCTGGAGGTTTTTAAGAAGAGGCTAGATGTGTTTCTTCAGGGGATGATTTAGGGGTAAGAGTAGTGTAGGGCTATTGGTTGGACTAGATGATCTTGAGGGTACTTTCCAGCTGTAATGATTCTGTGTGATTCTTTCAGTAATGACATTATCTGGAGACCCTTGGCAGAAGCTGCTTATGCATGCTGAGTTTTATCCATCATAGCATGCTGACTGACACTTGCTCTCAACAGTTTGAGCTTTTCCTCTATTTATGCATTGATCAATGAGGTGTAGTGTCCTTTGCTGTGACCCTGAATGCCTGTCCACTCCATCCTGAAATTGCCAGCTTGGGAATGGCTTGAGCTGGTCTTTGGCAACAATCTCTGTTCTGTCCCATCACCCTCCACCTCTGTGTTTAACTGTCAGGCCAGGCAAAACTCTTGGGTTTGTTTTGTCTCCAGCAGTGGCAAAGAGGCCACCATGTACAGGACATGGGACAGTGGACAAAAGGTGCTGGTGTCACAACAGTGCAGACAGGAATGCAGCTCACTGACTTTTCTAGTGTTTATTTCCTTTGTCACACACTCTGTACTTTCTTGAGGGGTCTGAACCTAGATACAAGGATCTTGTCGCTTCTGAAACACTTTGGGCTGTACTCCTAGAGTGAGGAAGCCATGACACAGAAGGGGGATTTCCTACTTTTAGCACCTCTTGGTCACATAAGTTCTTCCTACACAGTAAGTTATGTAGCCTTGTGGAGAAGCAAGCACCTGCAAAAGGTGTGACAACTTGTCCTAAGTACCACATTTAATAAGTAGTGTGGATGATAACCACTTCAGCTTGATGTCTGCCATAGACCTTTCAGGTAGCTAACTTTCACTGAGATAAATTCAGCATCTCCCTAAGGGTTGCATGGTTTGCCCAGTTAGTTTGAAAGGCTCTCCTCTTGGTTTGTCCATAGCAGTTGTAACTGGCAAACAAGGGCTGCTCTGTCTGTTGGCATCAAACAACTTTTGGCTTTGCCTTTCAGCTCCACACGTAGCTTAAACTGTTCCAAGGTGCTCTGCTGACACTAGAGGTGTTCCAGGCCTTCCTCTTCTTTGCTATGTGATCCTGCCTTCTCCTTTGCACCACCAGCTCTGCCACCTGATGCAACTGAAAATTAACTCTACACAAAAAGCTGTTTCCTGGCTGTTGTGAGGGGAGAAACACACTGAGCTTTTGAGAGCAGTGCAGATTTAGATCCAGTGTCTCATGAAGTTACTCTATTGCAGATGTTATTTGGTAGGTAGGAGGCCATCAGGTTCTTGGGCTAGGAGTTGAGGCCTCAAGCCAAATTTTGGAGATGTCCAGCAGGACTTTTAAAATCTCATCACAGTCACCATAAAGCTACTTAAATAGCAGTCAAGCAATTGCTTGTGGTGGCCGTGTGCTGTTTTGTGAGCTGGGAAAGCAAGGGGTACTTTGAATTGCCAGAAGTCAGGAAACAGATGGTGGTTATTGCACTTGTGCTCTGTTGCCATGAGGCTGTTTGTCCTTCAGGAGGAGGACATTATGTCACTGGAGGCAAGTGGGTAGGGGTTATGTATTCTGATGGTTTTGTGACATTAAATGGTTATTATGATGGCTGTAGAGATACTGTGCAATAGGTTATGTCCTAATAACCACTCTTTTGGGGACAGGGCAGGTCCAAGGAGACTTTGCAGGCTGCTCCTCCCAAGGCAGTCAGCAACCATACTCATGCAATTGAATAAAAAAAGTTGGGGTTTTTTTTTCCTCCAAGCACTGCTAATGCAAATTATATTTCAGCTCTGAGACCTTTTTATTCTGGGTTCATTTTGCTGATTGTTTCTGTAGGTTGACTTTGCCTAACTTGTTCCTAACTGCCTGTACAAATGCTTTTATTCAGCTGCAACATGTAAGAGATATGTACTCTTCTAAGAGCCAAGGAAACAAAGGTAAGCTTCTAATGGGTTTATTTCTTCTGTCAGATCTTTTAATCTATCTTATTCAGAAACCTGATTCAAAAGGAAAGAAGATTTTATATTAAAGAAAGAAGGCTTATATACAACATAACAGTTATAATTGCAGATATACTGCTAGATGTAGACTTGCATTTAGAATTCCCTGACTTAGTAGCAGCAATGGGACTTAGGAAGCTGCTACTAAAAATAGAAGTGTCTTTTTCTTAATTAACAACATTTCTTCCTATAAGGTAGATTTCTTCTGTTTCTTCTATTGCTTCTATAAAGCATGTCCTAACTGTGTTAGTGGCAAATACTGGCAGACAATGTGCTTTCTTGTATGTCACTGTAATCCATCTCAGGCAGATGATGGGAGTATTTCTGCCATTTTTTGATCCACTTTTTAAAGTTGCAGCTTTGTAAGATGTAGACTTGCTTTCTGAAACTGAAGACATTAGGAGGTATGTGCTATTTCTGAAACAAATCTGAATAATTAGGTTGCCCAGAGAGGTTGTGGCTGCTCCATCCTGGCAGTGTTTAAGGCCAGGTTGGATGTGGCCCTGGGTAACCTGGTCTAGTGGGTGGCATCCCTGCCCATGGCATGGGGAGGGTTGGAGCCAGATGACCTTTAAGGTCCCTTCCAACCCAGGCCATTCTTTGATTCTCTGAATAATAACCTAGTAACCATAGGGTTATATAAACAGGAGCATGGAAGGGAACTCTTCTCATGCCTTAGAGCTGCTCCAACAGGTTCATCTAACTTTCTTTCAAAACATCCCCTTCCATTTCACATCTTAATTTTTCAGAATACAGTAGCTGTCCTGAGGTTTCCATCATGAATAGTGCAGATGGAAAGAGCTTATTATGGACTCTGAGTCTTGTGTTGAATGTCTGCCATATGAATGTGTTAGGCTTAATCTTTATTAATTCCTGAGGGAAAATTGTAGAGTAGAACTAGTAAGATGTTTGTATGGTAATTGTTTCTTTTGGGATGTGGTTTCTGAGGATTCATAACAAACTGAAGAGAGTTCTACCAGTAACAAATGTATTTAGAAATAAGCTGTTTAAACAGCACAACAGAACTAGAAAATTCATGGGGGAGGGTACAAAAATCAAGGGCTATTAAATACTCAGGCATAAGAATTCCCTCAGCACAAGCCACTGGAGGCTGCAAGGGTATTCTGAGGAAGAATAATGGTCTACTTCTCTCCTTACACTTTTCCCTATCTATCCAACACACTAGCTAAATTAACCTTTGGCATTACCCACTGTGTCTCTTGCATTTTTGCCAAGATTAGGCTAAAGCCAGAAAAAGGAAAGAACCTTCTTATAGTTTTAATGTTCTATGGGCTGGACAACTGGTTCATTTTTAACCCAGACAGTGATACAACAATACTACTGAACTGAAGAAGGAGAGAGGAGAGAAGTGGTGTGCCAGGGGGCACTTTGACAATGTGCTTTGCATGCAGTGTGCCCTTAAACAGATGTATAGTTAGCAGCATACAGGGAAAGAGGAGTCACACTCAAGGAGCAGAGCATATTCAAATCAGACAACTGGAGAGGAAGTTCAGAAATGATGTCATGTATCAATCAGGGAAAAAAAATGGTCCATCAGGTAGATCCCATTATATCTTGGTTTTGTTTTGGGTGTTTTTTGGGTTTTTTTTGTTTGGTTTGGGTTTTTTTGGGGGGAAGGGTAAGTTTTGGAATAAAGTAGTGAACAATTTAGGGTAGGTTTCACTGATTTATCCCCACCCTACCTTATCTGGTGACATGACTGTCCACTAATACACTGCCAGATGCAAAGTGTTTTGTTCCTTTGGAAGTAACAATATCCTCCTAAGACAGCCACCACCCAAAATACATGGAAAGATTCAGAGATGTGAGGGTATGAATTTTTGTTTCATTGGGCTAGGGCAGGATTTCTTATACAAAATAGTGTACCTTTGGCAAAAGGCAAAGGGAAGAAAGCTCATGGTTTCAGAAGGTTCTCAAAAGAAACAGCCAGTCTGCAAGGCTGAGATTTGAGAGATCAAAGTCAAAGACAATATATTATTTCCCAACAGTTGTTGCATATTTGCAGGCACCTCAAGTGTCCTGCTGTGGTGTCCAGATTCCCTGGCAAGAGTTCAAGGTTCTTCTCATTTGTGACAGGAATGACTTCATGTCTTGCACACTGAGAGTGTTAATTTAGCATATAAATATTGCTGTTCCTGGTGTGATTTCTGCTGCTTTCTGAGAAGGATCAGAGGTTAAAAATATTTCATATCTTGTTGCTAGTGTTTTTGAATCCAGTATTTGTTGATCTTTTCCTGATGCCATACTGTGACCTGGCCTGAAGGCTGAGTCAGCCTGTTGGTAACTGGCTACTGAGGGCTACAACCTTCTGTTGGATTTTGATTTTGGAGGATCCTGTTTTCCTGCCTAAAGCATCAGGTGCTGGGCTAAATTCACATCTACAAATTAACTCTACACAGCACCTGATGCAAGAGAGGCAGCAGAATTTAAGCAGGGCAGAAGCTGTGCTCTGAGGTTTTGAAAATAGCAGGGTGACTGGAGCTCTCTGGATTGCTGGGGGAATTGTTCCTGGGTGGACTTGGCAGATTTGTGTTCACCCTCTGCACTGAACTGTTAGTTGTTGTCCCCCTGCACATGCACAGTGGTGCTGCTGGGGAAGCCTTCAGCAGTCTCCCTTAGTGCAGGCCTAGTGCTGTTATCCTCACCAGTGAGAAAGCTAGCTGCTCCCTAAATTTGGTGTCAGATCTCCTGACCATGGGCATCTATTCAGTGGCTACTGATCTATGCAGGGAGGTTTCTCTGCTTATGCTGGTAGGTTTATTTTCCCACACATTTCCCCATGTTGATAGGTTTCTTTTCCCAGCATGTCAGACTTGTGCCTTCTCAGTACCTCTGCAGGAACAAGAGCAGAAGCTAAACATGTGCTTAATTACCTCACTTATAAACTGTTTAAAATTCTTAGAGAGCTGGATATAATTGATGTCTAATAGATTAGTTTTTTCTGGTCTGCTAAAGCTAAAATAGCCTAACACCAGCCAGTGGTGGTTACTCTATAACTGGAGTAACTCTATTCTCAGATCAGTTGTGGAGAAAGACCAATCCCTAAGAAGTTCAGGTATTACAGGTTTGAGTTTGCTTTTTGTTTGTTTTGGGTTTTTTAAGTCAAATCATGGATCAGTCCCTAAACCCTCACCATTTCATTTATTAGGTCTTTCTCAAAAACCATGCAGAACTGCTGTGCACTCAGAGGAGTAGCATTTAAGCATTTTGATTTTATTTAAACCTCAGTAACCATCAGCAACTTAGTTACTAGGGGGGGTGTGCTAAGAACAATCTGTCACCTGTCACTGGGCTTTTAAGTGGCTATGATTTCAGATCCAGAGCTAAGACAGGTAATTAACAAAATTGTGCAGACTTCAGTTGAGAAAAGTGCTGATTTTTGATAATATCATTGTCCAGAAGAGTGCTGCTTTTTCAGTTTCTCTTCCTCTGGAGAGATGGGAAAGAGAAAATACAACAAAAGGCTTGAGGGTCCAGAGGAGGCTCATTCACCACTTATGGTCACAGGCAAAACACAGACCAGCTGTGGGGAAGACCCAAAAATTTAAACCAAATCATAACCAAACTAATAATTGAATTGGGGTAGTGTGAGAATACACACATACAAAACTTAGAGGTCTTAACATTCTACCCAGCCTCACTCCTGAGGTAGTTCCTCCCCTCCTGCTGTGCAGAGGCACAGGGAATGGGGGGAGTGGCACCCAGTCCAGTCCATGATGTTCCCAGTCTGTTCTCTTTAGGAGAGAACCTCCTGACCATCCTCCCCTGTGACAACATGGCATTCCTCCAGCAGGGAATGATTCCCATGGATCTTCCCAGGGCCAGCACCAAAGCTGGGAGAACTTTCCTGAAACTTCCTACCAGAGTCCACTCAGCACAAACCCACCACAGGCACCTTATAGAAAGCAGTGGTGGAAGGCTGTTTTTATGCTGCTTTGTGAAGAGCTGACAGAAAAGGGGAAGGAGCTGGTGTGTGGTTTGCTTTAATGCTCCTTTAAAAGGAGTTGGTGGGAAACAGAGTGGTTGGAGAGAAACTTGATCAAGGCCCTACAAGGAACAGCCACAGATGGGAAATTTGATCAAGGTTAGACAGGTCAGAGGTGGAGTTCATGGCAACTGCCCTGGAGGTTTTGAAGGAACCTTCTTAGCAAAGAAACTTCTTCCTTCACCTCTGTGATCAAAAGCTTTTCCTCTCTCTCCCATTTCAGCTCTCAGGAGTCACTTCTTCCAGTGACAGCTTCATGACCATACATGTCCCATGCTCCCTCCCCAGTAGCATCCTCCTAGGCAGACATCTTTTGTCCCAGAAACTTTGCTTCTAGCAGGAAAAAGAACTGAGGCACACTAATGTCTTCACATCTGTCTTCCACAAGAAGGTTCTGGACAGCTATTCATTCAGGGTCAGGAGAGGCCATCAGCAACCCTTGGGCCATGTTCTCTGCCCCCTTCTAGGACCCCCAAAGAATACAAAAAAACCTAGGAAAGTGTGCAGCTCTAGGCAAAGATCAGACTTGTAGTTACAGAAGTGGGTCAGCAAAAGTCTCCAAACATCTCAAAAACTCCATTCAGCAGTACTAAGCTCCTCCTGCAGATCTTGTCATTGATCAGCTGTAGTTAGAAGGTAACACACTTAATCCAGGTTTAGTTGATCAGTTCAGAAATACAGAGTTTCACTGCCTTTTTGAAGGTCCCTTCCTGCTTCAGAAACTATTTTAAAACTGTATTCAAAATTCCCCAAGATGCTTAGCAGCAATTACTGACCAAGGAAGGTCCACCCAGGGGAAAATTCTTTCAGTTGCTGGAGCCAAAGCTGCTCTCACCTACATGTTGCCCTCAGACAGAGAAGGTGAATGCATGGGTTAGATGAAAAGAAAATAAAATGCCTCTGTTGTTTTATCACTCATCAGGATACATGGATCTGGTATGTGTAATTTGCTTGACTCACCTACAGTCATTCTGGGTGTATATTTACCAGAGCCAGTTTCTTCTCACATTGCTGAAGACACTCAGGTCTTACTGCTACAGGACAGCAGCTGCATGGCAGCATCAGTGAACTGAGAGAACATGTCAGTGTTGCAACAGAAAGCAAAAGAAAAAATGTTCAGTCATGCTACCAGAAGGTCCTGATGTTGTGATTCAAGATAGAGTTCAGTTATCACTGTGTGATCAGATTGGGTTTGCCAGTATCTCAGGCAATTTTTAGTTAACAAGTTGCACAAGATGCTTTTTACAAGGCTGATGGGTGATTTTTCCTGTACCTCATGTGCTGCTGTTGGGAAGGAACACTGGGAGCCAATTTGGAAACTCATTTTCTCCATTCCCATGGAGACTGTGGGTCAGGCAAATTCTAGACAGAAAATTGGTTTGGAGGTTGATGTATTTGGCTGAACAGAGGTAAAAAAGACCAGATGAATAATCTGGGAGTAAGACATGAGCATTGGTATCCTGATCTGAGGGTTTATGTTTCTCAGGGGCAGGCAGCTAGAGGCTTTGACAGTAAAGAATGTAAGGACTCAAGATCCCTGAGCAGCCAGTATTGAGTCTCAGTGCACTGAACTGACCTTATGCTGCTGTACTTCTCTTCATGACTGTCCAAGGCTGTTTTATTACAATAGAAAAGTCTGACAACACAACTCTCTAAACTACATTGCAAGACAGAATAAAGAAGATTTTAAAAACAAATCTGCCCTTTATGTGCTATTACAAGGCAAATAGCCTTTCCCCTACAGTTTCCTTGAGTCCCTCTCATCTTCTGTCCAGCCTTCTGCCTCATCTTCTCAATATCAGCTTAACTTTTGATCAAGCTTCCTCCCTAAATCCTTAGTTTAATGCTTCTGTGATTGCTGGCCAAGACCTTTAGTTACTATGGGACCCATCTCCTGGCTCTGTTCAGGCCCTAACCAGACAACACCTTGGTGCTATGTTCCTCCTGGCAGCTCCTATGTACTAGGCCATGGATACAGCTGGATGGGCTGGAACACAAAGCCACACACTTGGCAAGCTCATCAGGAGAAAGACTGAGCTGTCCTCTCAGGGAATGACACCCATGTTGGCAAGAGGGTTTCAGGGAAGGGGAGTACTTTGAGACAAATTGTTCATCCAAGAAGAAAGGTAGTACTCTGGAAAGCTGATTCCCTCACATCAGCCTCTACCTTCCCTGGCAAGGCTCCAAAATTTCAAAAGGGAGTCTGGGAAAGACTACACAATGGAGAGCTTACTCAATCCTGAAAATCCAAGATATGAGTATAGGCTGGGAGAAGAACTCGTTGAGAACAGCCGTGCAGAGAAGGACTTGGGGGTCATGATAGATGAAAAGCTGGACATGAGCCGGCAATGTGTACTTGCAGCTCAGAAGGCTAAACGTGTCCTGGGATGCATCAGGAGAGGCATGACCAGCAGGTCTAAGGAGGTGATTCTGCCTCTCTATTCTGCCCTCATAAGGCCCCATCTGGAGTACTGTGTACAGTTCTGGGCTCCTCAGCATAAAAAAGATGTGGACCACTTGGAGCAGGTCCAGAGGAGGGCCACAAAGATGATCAAAGGGCTGGAGCACCTCCCCTATGAGGACAGGCTGAAGGAATTGGGGTTGTTCAGCCTGGAGAAGAGAAGGCTTAGAGGGGACCTTATAGCGGCCTTTCAGTACCTGAAAGGGGATTATAAGGCAGAAGGAGAGAGACTTTTCTCCTGGTCTGATTGCAACAGGACACGAGGGAATGGCTACAAGCTGAAGGAGGAGAAATTTAGGCTGGAGATTAGAAGGAGGTTCTTTACCCAAAGGGTGGTGAGGCACTGGAACAGGTTGCCCAGAGAGGTTGTGGAGGCCCCATCCCTGGCAGTGTTTAAGGCCAGGCTGCATGTGGCCCTGGATGACCTGGTCTAGTGCATGTGGCTTCCCTGCCCATGGCAGGAGGGTTGGAGCTAGATGATCTTTAAGGCCCCTTCCAACCTCAGCCATTCTACCATTCTATGTGTGAGTTTTGTTACTCCCATAACAGTACTAAATCATCTGGAAAAGTATCTTATGTTTGGGTAGCTAAATGAAGAGGGACCCAGTGCCAGTGTGTAGGCAACTGATTCATGCCCTGCCTGGCAGCTTGAGTCTGAAGAACCTAAGCCACCACTCCCCTTTCTGTACATTTAAACACTGTCTTATACATCATATAATGCATTCTTTTTTTGCTGTCCTTATCTATGGAGTGACCATCATGTTCCTTTCATCTGGTTAATCACTTTATGGATGGGCTAAGAATACACTGGCAGCATCATGTGTTGGTTAACACTGGGTATCTTCATATGCCACAGCTAGACTTCTGAGTTACATGTTCCCTCCATAGAATACTGTCTTCTGAGGATCTTTGTTCCTCCTTTGATGGTCTGTAGACTGTCATGTTCTGCTTCTTAATTTAGCATCTAATTGCTTATTAGCTGTCCTGTATGACTTCAGTTACATGGCTACAGTAATTAGTGTTTATATTCCTGAGGCCTGCATACCAGGGCTTTAACACTCCACAACAGAGCATGAATTGAGCTCCAGGATTTCTAATTTTACATCCTTAAGTTTTGTAGAGCCTTGGTGTGGGAGTCTCTCCAGAAACAGAGTCATGGGTAATCCAGTGCAGTCATTTTGAGTGGATTTTGCAGCAGGCATGCAGAAAAATGTTTCATGAGAAGCTTCCAAGATCATGTAGCTCTCTCCACTCTGAGGAACATGGGGGCTTTTCAATCATGAACACTTGTTTGTTAGTGCTATGATCAGATGTCGTTTGTAGGACTTGATTTGGTTGCCTTCAGCATTTCTGTACTCTTGATAATGTTTTTGTAAAATCACAGAATCACAGAATGCTAGGAGCTGGAAGGGACCTCTAAAGATCATCCAGTCCAACCCCCCTGCCACAGCAGGATTCCCTAGACCAGGTCACACAGAAGCGCGTCCAGACAGGTTTTGAATCTCTCCAGAGAAGACGACTCCATAACTTCTGGAAACATATCAGAACTCATGCTAAAAATGAATTCCACCCTGCTAACACCTGTTTCAGGATGTTTTACATGTTTTTTCTGGTTCTTATCCACTGAGAAGGTTGTTCTTCAAGTGATTACCTGCACATGCTAGCACTGCATTAAGTTGACCATGCGCAGGGTGAGGTCCACATGGCTGTTCCGCTGCTTTTCAGAGGACACCTGAGTCACTGATGTCATGCTGGGCACAGCTAGTCTTCACACCACCAGTCCTAAGCATTAACCACAGACCTCTGCTGTGCTACCTGACCTGGGCTGTGGCATTTCTCTTGTTATACTAAATGCCTCTTCATATTTTTGTGGACCCTTTCCAAATGAAACTTGACCAAGTAATTAATAATTTGTAGGGAGAGTTAAGCTTTTTAAGTTCTGCACATTTTTGTGCCAATTATTCCATCAAAGACTGGCTTGCATTATTGCTACAAAGCTTCTCTGTGAGGCATGACTTTGGTTTATTGAATAATACATGCATTTTTGAGAGCAACTTACATAATAGTTGGCCTACCCAGACTTCATCTTCAAACAAGACTAATTTTTGAGCACTTGATGGCCTTGTCAGATACGAAAGCAGACACTGAATAAAGTTGTTTCCAGTTCAATATCCATTTAAGAGGGACAGGCAGCCTTGCAATAACTGCACCTGTCTCTAAACAGCCACTGCTGCCTTTTCCCCTTCCATTCAAGGAGCTGCAGCAGTCTCCTTGCAGCTTCTTGGAGATCTTGCCACACAATCATACACTGCTACTGCTTCTGCTGGCAAGGTTTTTCCTGGGCAGACAATAGATTACACCCTCAGAGATGGTAACGGTGCTACCTCTTGTACTGGTGTGAGCTGTACCCACCTGTTAAGGAATAAGGGAACCTACAAGTCTCTGTTCCTTCTTCCTTCTACTCCTCTTCCTCTCCACTCCTAGGGCAGGGGGTACTTGTGATTTCTGTGAAATGGTTTTTATGCCACACACAAGGCAATAAAGTGAAGAGTCCCTCCACTCCGATTAGAGCAAAGCATATCTGTTAGCTTTAATCTTGGAAGTCTTTTTCATAACATTATTTCTGCAGCAGCTGGTTACCATGGAAATCAAGAAATGACTGGCAGTGCATACAGGAAAGAAGACTGTTGACCTGTTTGTCCTTCCTCACCAATGCCACTGGGCTTCCCTCCACTGGCACGTGCTCAGTGCTGTGAGGTGGACAAGCTCAGACACAAAGGCTTCGTCTTGTTCCACCAGCAGCAGCCTGAGTGCAGTGCTTTTCAGCTGTCACCTGTCCTCCTCATCCCACCTCTCTGGGCAGCATATCCAGGGGAGGACAGTAGAGGGAGGAATGTTTTTGCCCCCCTCCTCCCCCTTTTTCCACCATAGCACTCCCAGGCCCCAGAAGAGATGAGAGGATTTGTGGTTAAGATTGTTACCTACTTCTCCTTAAATGGCTGAAGGACACTATGTGCAAACACACCAGTGTGCCTTTTGAGGCCAGCCTTGAAAAGTGAAGCCATACAAGCAGCATTAGCATCAGTCTGTGCCTGTGCTATATCCTCATTGAATTGTCCTGCCTGGAAAGTGCTCTCTTCCAGCCACAGAGCATGAAGAAGATTGGCAAGAAGAGGGAGTGGAGAGCTGTTGTCTTGTGGGGGTGATGTCTGAGATGTCCCAGCACTGCTATGCTAACACAAAATGTTGTGGTGCTAGGTAGATGCTTGCTCAGGGTTGGCCATGGGATGGCACTTCCACAATCAGGACTGACTTGCATTAGGTGAATTAGTGCCTGGCACCAGGAGATATATTTTTTTTAATTGGATCATGGGCTTCCTTAAGCTTTCAGCAACCTGGTGTAGTTGAGATTCTCTTTCTCTGGGTGTTTTTTTGAACTTCACTAGCCTTGAAGGTAAGCTCTTCCAGCCAGCAAAGAGCAGCAGCAAAGACCAGGCCCTCTCTGCACCTCAGGGCAGAGTATCTGCCTAGGACTTCCTTTTGCCTGTCTACCAGAGCTAAATGTCTCTTAGCATCCTTGCACTCTCCTCAGCTGAATCACTGTGGCCGCAGAAGGGACAAGTGACTAAAGTCTGTCCTTTAGCTCCACAATGTCTGAGCTCTCCCATTCCCACAGCCAGGAGTTTAGCACAGAAAAAGCAGTTTCCACCTTTAGTCTTGCTCCAAACCTCACATAATCATGGTGAAACAAGTAGTACCCTGGCTTCTTGTTTAAATGGGAGTACTGCATTATGCAAACATTAGACAAGCCCTTACTTTCCTCACCATGCATAAAATCCAGGCTATTTTATTTCTCTTCTGCTTGTCTAACAGAACCAGGTTATTGACTTGAGTACCTTAAGCATGCCCCTGTACTAAAACCTGCAGTAGAACCTTACCCATCCCATCTAATCCCATGTGGGATTGTTAAAGGAGTCAGGCTTGCAGCACAGACCTGTGGGACAGCATCTCAACTCCCTGTTCAGAGCCATGGAGACTGTTCTTCCTTTAAACGTCTTTAATGCACACAGCAGCCACAAGGCTCCTGGAAGAGCAAAGCAGGTTAAAAAAAGCAATTGCAGAGGTGAGAGCATCCTCAAAAGTTGGAGAACTCCTAAAGAAATTTTTCTGCTCCCATCTCCAAAGTACTGGAGGTAAGACCTGGCCTGAGCAGCCTCCACTCAGCTAGTCACCCCAACTGTCACCAGTTCTTGGTTCAGGCCTTTTACTAAACTTTCCTAATTTATCTGTCATAAAAAATAATTGACTTTTGCAGTCGTGTCTGAGCCAGTTACATTGCCATCAGCTCTTGCTAGTCCTCACTACTCAGATCATATTTGCTTAATGGCATGTGAATTAATTTGTTGGAAGCTGACACTTTGCTGCAGCATTAGTTAGTGACTCTAACACAGGGCTGGTGCACAAAACTTAAGGTGCAGAGCATCTTTTGGGGAAAAAAAAGGGGGAGGAAATTCCAACACTCTTGGAAATCTTCACTTTTAGGATGCTATGACTGGCATAATGAATGAGCTGAAATACAGAAGAAAAACTCAATTCCAGCTATTTAAAGGCTCAGCAACTCCTGCCAGGCAGAAAACAAGTGGCTATTGTGTGCCTGTGCTGGGGGGACTAGGGGCAGGCAGCGTTTCCCACAGCCAAATTAGGAAGAAGAAAACCAGAACAAAACCTCCAAGCCTCAGAAGCCTGAGTAGGGAACACAAGCTATTTTCTGTTTGACATGATTTGTGTTGTCATTAGGTGGGTTTAATGGGGCATTATTCTTATCCTGGGAGGAAAGCCTGGCTTTGCTTGAGCTAACAGTAATTAACGTTCAGATCTGGGAAACGTGAGGGAGCTAGCTGAAACTGCATTTGCCATGTCACTCAGGCACTAACTGGGAACACAGGACCTCCTCCTTCCCACCATCCCTTGCTGGTAGTAGAGTTTGGCCACATTTTGCTAGAGCCAGACAAAAACTTGCCTGTGCTCTGTTTGTTGGTGTAGGCTTGTGTCTGATTCACATCATTTATCTCCATGTAAAAGGAAGACCCACACTGACCATCAACCACACTGACACCAAGCCCAAACCCCTCATGGAACTGCCTTGGGTAGAATACAAGGCTGGCATCACTGCTGCAGAAAAGGCTTATCTCATCTGAGATGGCCTGAACCTAACCTCCTCCCAAGCTATGGTGAGCCCTAGCAGGAACAGTTCATCAACAGAGTTGTGGCTTCTTCAAGTCCAGCATTTGGGTGCCTTGTTTCAGCCTGTGTAAAGATGAAAGTGGATAAAGAGGTAAAAAAAATGCTCCCTGAGAGGAAATCTTGAATTGAAACCCATGAACTTAGTTTGAACAGCCCCCACGGGACATACCTGAAGGCTCTCTCTTTCAGCTTTGGTGCCTTCATTCAGAAGACAGTAATGGTGATTTCTGTCCTTTCACACAACTGCATAGGCTAGAAGCAGCACAAGCAGGTAATCAGGATGTGCAGCAGGCTTTCTGCCTTTAGGACTGCTGGATTGACACACCACCTTGAAAAGAACCTAAGAATCACTGGCCACCCATTTACCACCTGCAGAAAAAGCAGTACTACGATTGCTCTGCTTGTCCTGGGCTGCTGCTCAGTTGCAGAGCCCACCTGGTGTGAGTAACATCCCTTTCTAAGGAGACCCAGAAATATACGCAACCCTCTACCATCTCCAAAGCAAACTAAAACTGATGCCAGTGCAGGAACCTTGCATTTCTTCATGGCTAGATCCTGGTTTAGATTTAAATACTATCATTTTAGTGGACCAGATGGTGTGAGAAATACAGGATTCCTACTCTAGACCAAGAGGAATCAGAGTTACTGGTGAAACACAGCTGCTTTCTCAAAAGAGTGCCATGTTCCCTGACAAGTTGTTCCATTGGAAAGTTTGTTAACCTGATCCAGATCAAACCAAAGGGTAGCAGAGGAAGTCAGGAACCATCCAATAGCCATTTTAATGAAAATACATGAAGCAATGTGAAAGAAAATGTTTATTTGGGGGAAAGTGATTGACTAAGGTGCCTTTAGCTGTACAAAACTTCGCCTAGTGATGATGACATTTACAACACAAATCCCACATGCCTGAAGAAACTGTTTTCAGAATGTCCTTGGAAACAATTTCTATTTTCTTCAAGAGTTCAATTAAACACAAGCTACTCACCCGTTAACAAACAATGCTACATACATTCTTTTGTGTATTGATCCCCTTCCTAGAAGCAGATAGGCACTCTTGGCTATCAGATGCCACAAATGACTTTATCTGGAACTGACATTATTAGTTTTAACTGATTAAATGTCAAAATTGTCAAGTTTCCTTTCAACAGATTACAGAGTTCCCCAAACTCTCTTCCAGCTTTCCTAGTGATTAGGGTCCAGTAGCAGATGGAAAAGCAAATACACCTCTACCATGGCAGCTTCTCCAGCAGGTCATGTGCAAGTCAATAACCATTAGCAGGGCGCACAGAGATGCCAGGCTCGAAGCATGGCAAAACATATCCCCCTCTTAGCTGTGGGGCAAGAGGGGAAGTGAAGTTTGGGGAACTCTCTGCCAGCTGGCTCACCGCACAGCTGCCCCACAGCACCGCATGGCCAGTGTGGCTATGAGGAGGGGCCAGCTCTGCTGTTCAGAGCAACCACAGCTTTGAGCAGAGGTGCCATCACTGCACAGAACTGCAGGGGTTCAGGCTGTAACCTGACTACTGAACTGCCCTCTCCAGGAAATAGCTTGACAGCTTTTTCATTAAGCAGCTATGCCACCAGCACCGCTGCCACTGCAGGAGTGGGCACAGTGGCTTAGGCAGGTGTTGCCATCAGTACTTTACTGCAGTCTGTGTACTTCTGCTCTGCTCGAAGGAACCGAGAGGTCACAGACGTGTAACCCTGTGGCTGCTTAGTTGGGTGCAAATCCAGACCAGAGATCTGGGCTTTTGAGCAAATTTGCAAATGTGGCACATAAGATTTGCAACGTATCCCAAGCACCCTGGGGTGTTTGGATACCTCAGTAGCTGTAGTTAGCATACCAAATCTGAAAACATTTTGAATGTAGTCTATGAAAAAAAACAGTGGCTCTTAATAATGCCTCAGATGAACCAAGATGCAACTCCTGATGCCCCCGTCTGAATACAGCCGATAGCTTAACCACAAGAAACCCTTGGATAGTTTTACTATCCTTTACCCGTTGGAAGCATCGTTCAGAACCAAAGATCACCTTGAGTGGCACTGACAAAACCAGCTGTAGGTACCAGGGCAGTAACACACACAGCCAACTGTCTTTTTTTTTTATAAAAGTATTTTTAATAAACTGATGGATTTAAGTTTCAGATGCCAGACAACTTGTTGCCATGTACAGGTAACAAAAGTCAAAATTCTTTGAATTTTATACAAATACTATGTAGTACAGTAAACTTGAATACAAGTTTACAAAAAAATGCATCAGTGAATATTCAGCTTGTAACCAAATTCCATCAGGGAAAATGATCATGTATCAATAGTGATCAGAATTGCATTGCAAAGTTTAGAAGTAACTCAACTATGTTTTTACCAAGCGACTCTGAAGTTACTGGTGCACGCTGACAGTACATTGGATTTTTTTGGCTTGCTGAACAGAAAATGGCATTTAAATAAAATGACTGAGTTAAAGAATACAATATGTATCTCAAAAGTACTATCTTACAGTAAATCAAACAAGAATGAGAAAGTAAACAGAGCAGAACCCTGAAGTAGTGATAGTTTTCTACCCGTTTCGATGGAAAAGACTCCACAGGTGTCCAGCTTTCTCACAGCACTTTGCAGTGTTCTAGTCCTAGCACAGTGTGGTCATTAGAAGACTAAAGTAATCCCTGCTTGGCAGTAATGCTGGTGAAAGATAACTTGCTCTATTGCTAACAAATCGGAGTAACCACTGGCAGGGTGACTTCCTGGAAGCATCCAGCGGAGGCCGAGTTGACAGCATGCAACTGAAGTTACAGTACTGCTTGCTTTGATACAATACCCAACAGCCTTCAGGGTTCAGGTGTCAGTTTCCTCACAGGGTTTACAAACGGATGAAACAAACAAACAAAAAACGGAGCTTAAGACAGTATTTTCACCTGTACAGCTACCAATAAAATGAAAGTTTTTGTTACAAACTTTCTGGTCTGCTTTATAAAAAAATAGTTTTACTTCTAAATAAAAACTGTGCTGTGATCTGTCACGTTCTTGCATTGCACATGCTGCAGTTGTGTGTGTTAATGAAGGTGTAGAGATTTGTGACCTAGCGCTCTGGATGGATCAGAAGCCTAAAAAGCTGATTTTGGTACATAAAGTTAGGTAGCAATGAAAATTCATTCTATTTATTTTTCCTAAAACCTAGGAAAAGCTACAGTACATTGCTAGATCAGTGGCCTCAACCCTGAGCTGAAGTAAAGGACCTGACTTGGCCAGGAGACTTAAGTCACATTACTACCACAGCTGCACAGCAGAGACAAAATAACCTGTCTGCAGTCTGTTGTCTTAGCTGTAAGTAGTGCGAGATTCAGTTTTGTAATGCTTGAGAGTTGACTGGAGACCACCATATTCATTTTCACTACAGAGAAAAAAAGAAAAATCAAAAATGGAGAACTCAAATTCAGAGATTTGAGTGAAAAAGCACTCAACAGGGATAGTCAGTATGTCCAGCTTCTGGAGACCAGAGAATGTAGCTAGTGGTAGACTTGTCAGTCTTAAGCGTTTCCCACTTGGCAGAAGAGATAATTAGAACATGTACCAAACTACAGTTAAAGAGACTTCTATTATCCCACTCTTTCCAGACAGGATCATCTTTGATTTTTTCACCCATAACTGAGCTTTTCTCTCTCTCTCTCTCTCTCTGTACATACACTGCTTCACAGAAGATGAGTGAAAACTTAAGACTGTCTGTCAAAGGACTCAACCCAATGCTAGCAGAAGAAACTTGGGCTCATTTCCAGCGTGAATTGGAGTTGGCAATCATCATAATTCTTACTACAATACAGCCTGCTGCACCTTCCTAGAGGGTTCAATAGCACCAACTACCCATGGCTAGAACTCATAACCTGAAGCAATCTTGCCTCCTAAGAGGACTTTTTTTTCCTTTTAAACAGCAGAAACTGTAGTCAGTACTTCACTTAATGGAAAAACTAAACCTGGCAACAGTTTGAAGATAAAGCTTTTAAGAATCATTTATACTTCCAGTAATGCACACTTCTTTGTGAGCTGATCAGTTTATGGATGGTATGGGTTTTGTTAGCTTAAGGCAGCAAGTCTTTCAAAATACACAAGCTCACTTCCCTCATTTTTGTGCTACTGTATTCTTCTGTGCACAAGAGAACCTCACTAATTTACACTAATGAATGGAAGAACCATTAATTCTCTTGGTAAGTGAACAAGAATAAAAGCATTCCATTATAGATTCTGATCACTAATTATAATTTAGCTCTAATTATACTCTACCAGCAAACATACTTCTGTTTTAGAAAATAGTATCTCTTACCTTTAGATATAATTATGTGTGCAGATTAGTGGGTTCTGCTGTGTAAACACGCAGGTGCATAAGCAATTTTCAGGTTTTTCTTCATTACATCTGACAAGAAAGTTAATGCCACAGATAAAGGCAGTGGGAAAATAAATTAGTATTTCTCTCGAATTTATGCAGAGATGCACAACTGGGCAGTAATTTATAGCTCAAAAATAGGACACTAATGTTTACAAACTCAAATGAAGCAAAATCAGCAGCAGAAAGCAAGGCCATTCCCCAACCATAAGTGGCTTGTATTACACTACTGAAAACTCTATGAAAAAAACAACAACAGGAACAAAAAAAAAAACCCCAAAAGAGTATTAACCATTGCATACAAGTTTGAAATCGAGGAAAGCAAGCAGTGAAACATTTGCTGATGCTTCTAATATGATATTCACGTCTAAATTCTGATTGAAGTAGACTGTAAATACAGAAGACAGGATGCAAACTACATGGCTGAGTTAAAAAAAAAGGGACCAATGTGCATTGTAATGAGACAAATTTCCCTTCATATGTGCAAAAATCCAGTTTCACTAATGTAGAGCTCATACTTCTAGTAACAGATCTTATACAAAACCAGTCTCCCTACCTCTTTGAACCTACTTGTTCGAAACAGCCACTTTAAGTGCACAGTACCCTGTTCACATCTATAGTATTCACCAGTTTCTGGCATTTCTCAGATTTAACATTCACCTGCCTTAAATCTTGAAAACCAAGGGGAAAGTTCATCCAGGCTATCATACCACTGCTTTCAAGTTATACCAACAGTTAAATCAAACTCAAATTCTCTCTTCTTCCATGGTGGCAGGAGTCCTTACAGGACTTGTAAACAGCAGTACACAATACTGTAAACAAATAATTTAAGTTCTGCTTTATACAAGATGTTAAGTTAACCCAGGTCTACCAAACAGGTGAAAATGAAAAAGGTGGCTTCACACAAAATCCTTCCCTTTTCTCCTGGCAATTCTTTTCACTACATAAATAATCCTGAGCTGAAACAGGCATTGAGGAGAGCCTTTTTTGCATATAAACCCAATATTCTCGAGTCAGCTCTCACGTTCTGTCAGGAAGTCAATTGCCGGAGAGATTAAACTGAAGTATTTAAAACCATTTGTTACTTTGGAGGACTTATAATTTGGTGTGGCGACCAGTTCTAGACCCAGATGCTGAGCTTGCCAAGGAAGCTGATGCTGCTGCATCCTCAGCTTCCTCCAGCTCATCGTGTAGCTCCTGGCTAACGCTGGACTGGAGGGCTGCAGGAGTCAGCCACTCCTTCGGTAGGCAGCTCTGGAGAAATGGTATACAAGAGCTGAAGTAGGCAAGGCGATTCACCCATCGTGGAATCTCTTTTCCACACAGAATCTAGGGAGAAAGACAAAAGAAATGATTTGTCTTCTGGATTCAGCAGTAACAAAACTACAGTACTGTAAATAAAAAGCAAAGGCTGCAGCAGCCTTACGACTTTCGTTAGCACAAATGCCCATCAAGAAGCACTCAAGTTAGCTGCACTAAGAAAACTTTCTCCCTCAGTGAAAGCAGCATCCCAAGTCACACAAGGAGACTTGTTTTCCACTGTTAAGAGTTTGACACATGGTTCTACTTTTTTTAAGTCTTGAAAAGCCTAACCACCTCACTCTTTTGGCATAACTTCTATAAAAGGCACATAAACACGTTATGGTATGCTTTCTATTCACCACTAATTGCTCAGAAGGAGAAATCACAGGAGAAATCTCACTATTACAGAAACATACCCTGAAATCAAGTGGTCAGAAACACAGCATCGATACTACAGTTACATGGGGTTACACATACAGCTGAAGCTATTTACTGTGACAGGATCCAGTGACTTTGCTCAAGACACCACTACCTTAAGCCCACAGGTCAAGCACACACACTTAGCAGCAAGAGAAGATATATAGTGCAAAGCTGTTTTCAACTCCTCAGAAACATATAATGCTGTATTAAATACTTGCTTTTACACTACATAAGTCATTAAGTGGTTCTGCTGTCATAATTCAAGGAGTGAGCTGTTTTACTTAACTGTGTCCATATTCACTTCTGGTATTACTTACTCCAGAGCAAAACTGGAGAAAATCATAGCTAATGGGAGCATTACTCTGCTGTAGCTGAACAGCATTTAATTTGTAATTGTATCCCTGGTTTTACAGACAATTTCAAAACTAAATGGGACAAAACATAAAATAGAAACAACATGACCATGCAATTGAAGAATATGTCAAAAACCTGGCCACGGAGGCCAGACTGCTTGCCAAATGCAGCTCTGTCAGTGTCTCACCCTACTTATACCAGTGTTGCACATGAATCATCACCTCAATAAAATGTTCCAGCACCACTGGAAGATCAAACAGTCTACATAATACATGGGCTATAAAATAAGTATGCCATTAACTATTTCAGAGATTTTATTCTTTTTTTTTTAAAAGAACAATGGAATTTTATGGAAGTTCACCATGGAAAAAAAATAGTCATCCCTTTCTGGGAGTGCTTCAATGATAGAATAAATTCTGACAAGTGCAGACAGCTAATTACCAATAAAAATCACAACTGCCATTGCCCTCTTTATCCTGGGTTATTTGTTCCTGACCCTTTCCCTTGTGTTGATACACATGTGTGATTAGGCATCCAATCCTATTAGAAACCCGACCTTGTTAAACTAACACTGAGGGTAGAAAGCAAAGCACACTCAGCCCCAGTCAGATGCTCTGCACAACCACTCCAGTATCTACATGACTAGGACTCAGGTGCTGGCAGGGCAAGAACTTAACAAAAGCCCTTCAAGCCTAACATTGAAGATTAACATTGTGAAACTTCAATGCCTGTTATTCTTCAACAGTAGGTCATGTCTTTAAAAATGAGCTTCAGTGTGATGGCTCTGTGGGGAAATACTGATAAAAACACACGGTTCTATCTTCAGTAGTGATCTCTGAAGCACCTGAAATTATTATGAAATCCTGTTAATACTTCATTTACTAAGTCTCTCAATTAGGAATGCACCCCTGCTTGAACACCAACTATGTATGACAACAATATTTAGCACTTTTGGCAGCAAAAGCTCGTGCTACAGACATAAGCACAAATAAAACCTGAAAAACAGCGACACTGGCACAAGGTAACAGGTAGAGAGTTGGAAATTAGGCCAAACAGTCCAAAAAACCAGGAAGATGATGGTGTTCTGTAGCCACCTGGAAAGTACCTTTCTACAGATCTTCATGTTTGTTTACCTCAGATAAAGCTGAAGAAAAGTGATTGCAGTTTTTGTGCATTAGGTGATAAGCATTTCCTCTGAATTCTTTTCCAAGCTCTTCTACTATTTTTTCTATGTCATCTTCCATAAAGTCAGTACTGCCTAGAACCACAGCTTCTCTAGAAGAAAAAGAGTAGGTGGTGATCAGACTTCCACAGAACAGGTGGACTGCTGTTCATACATTGCTCAAAAATCACCCTGCTGTGGATGGAGAGATCTTTCTGCCCTCCTAAAATAACACAGATCCTTTCTGTTCTGTTTTACAGCACCATTTCCATCTTCATCATGAGAGAGTATTTCCTTGCTAACTGACCACCTGTAGCTCACTTGAGTTTTTGCAACTTTGACAAACACTAGATGCAATTTTCTCCTCCTCTCCAACGGATAGTGTTTCTAAGAAACAGCTGAGAACAGTAAGAGCTTGTAATGCAGGGAAGGGTCAAGGCAATCACACTGAGAAAGTAGAAAAGAGACATGGGGAAACCGTGAAGAGCCACATTTTTCAGCTTTTTCTTTGAATAAAAATTTCACTACCTTGAAAAAGTTACCCCATTGCACATACTGTATGAGTAACAAAAGCTAGCCACAAGTCCCCATAATTTGTACACATTTAAGGAATGTAGTGGTATGCTACAAATAATGTTCTTTGCTGTAGACACTTCAGTGCCTCATCACCTCTGTTCATCTTTCATTTCTAAGTAAACATACCAATTTCTCAGAAATCCTGTAGTATTCAACAGATCTCTCCTCAAAAATAAATGCAACCAGTTGTCTTTTTAATACACCTTCTCATAAGCAAGAAAATAGGAATCATTCTTACTTAAATTTAAATGTTTCTCCTAGCTCTGAAGCATTTCCTGGTGAAATTTCAAATATTCCAGAAAAGGGGTATGGATGGCCACCATAGGCAAATTCTGAAAGAGAAAGGCAAGATTTCATAAAACCAGCATACAGCAACAGTAAAGAACAGCAGACCTCACTGACTAGAAGATCACAAGGATCTAAAGATAGAAATTAAGACATCTTATTTACATGGGTAACAAATGCAAGGTGCTGGAAATGAATAGGTTTGTTAGTTACTAGCCAACCTCCATAGAAAATGATAGGAAATTTCCTACATCAGTGTACAGGTTTAACTTGAATAACTTTACAGTAAGTACATACTGTTTTCATTGCATAAGTGAGGATGTGCAAGTTAAACTGGAAATCCTACCAATGTTCTCTGTTCACACTTGTCATTAAAAGTTAACTTACACATTTATAGATTAGGAATTCAAAGTACTGCATCCTCAAAGGTCTGATGACGCTTCTATTCATTGTGCACTCAGCTGTAAGTGTGGCAGCAAGCAGTGGCCTAAGAGGTTTTTCAATTTCTTGATTTGCAAGAGTTTAACTGTCATAAGTTCTTTACTATAACAAAGCAAACCAGTGCATGCATCTGAACTTTGCACATAGCACCTGCTGGCAGAAACACTTATAGTACGTGCAAATACTATGCTGTGATTTAGCTTCCGTGTCTGTAAGGTAACACACAATGCCACACTCAAGAGTGCAAGAAAAAGCTTGAAGCATGGACTTCACACTTCCTTTCCTCAATAGCATTCAGTTTTATGGATAATCTTTTTTAAAACAGGTTAATAAATAACTTCTGATGTACTTAGGAAAATGCAAGTCATTGTTGTAGCAGAGGTATGACCTGCTATATGAGAAAGCTGCTCTAATCTGAAAAGGGAGGCACCTGTCTTTGGCACAGCTGAAGAACTAGGTTTCAGGCACAGCATTACTCAGAGTCAGGTCCTTCTGGTTTGAATCAAAAGAAATCCAAAGAAGGTTCTAATAACAAGCATTGTGTTTTGTCAGTTTGTTGCTTTGATAACACTTGCAAATCCAGTTACAAGGCAACCATTATAGTCGTCGAAACATCTACAGATGAAGACAATTTTGCACAATGTGGTCTTTTGATCACCTGCCACACCTTCTGCTGCTTTCCCTCACCTCCAAACACTTTACAGAAGGAAAAAAGAAAAGAGGTGAAGTAGATTCTGCCTCTTTAAATGGACACCTTTTTAGCAACACCGTCACCTCAGAGCGTCATTATAGTGCTGAGCAGGAACACCTCGGACCTGAGCCTGTGATACAGCATGGTCAGAAACACCTTCTGGCAGCCATGGGGATTTAGGGATTCAAAATGGTCTAAAGAAATCAGGAAGCTGCATCCCCAAAACACAACCTATTTAGCAAAATCAGAATGCATTGCTGTATTTATCAGAAACAAACAATATGCATGAGATGCATCTGAAAGACATGCTCTTTAAAACAAACCAGCCTATGAATAAGAAGTACTGAGCACCATGCACTTCTAGGTGCCCATGTGCAAAAGACTTGCTTCTGTACTTGAAAATTAACTCCTTGCACTTAAGTTGTGGCAGAATACTGAGGAAATGTCATTCAACCATGCTTACAGAAAGCACACATTTGATTTAACTAAAGGGATTTCAAACCCTAAAATAATTTCTATGCCTAGCTGAATAAACTGCACGCTCTTTCATAGTTGTGTAGCTTTATACGAGAATGCAAGATGACCACCAGATTATTTGTATCTGAGGTTTTTTCCAGAGGCAGAAGAGATGAGAACTTTAAGAGAAAACTGATGATCAGGTTTAAGGAGCCAGACTTCCCTTATGACCTGAAAAACTTTCTTTTTTTTTCAAAAGAATAACATTACTGGAACAAAGAGTAAGTTATGTTTTTCTTATACATACCTCGGCCATACACCTCTATACCTGAATGGAACACTCCAATTCCAAGGGAAGAAGTATATTCATTCATCCAATACTAGAAGGAAAGAAAAAAAACACAGAATAGTTTAGTTAGTTTCCAAACCAGGTTTATCTTCTGATACCAGACTGGCATGTATTTGTTCCCCACATCAAAAGCACAAAATCCTACCAGAAACTGAAACTGCATAACTCATTTTACAGAAACAGAAAATGCTGTTAAAAATCCCCAACTGTACATAGGGAATGAATTCCTTTAGGTTCTACTCCAGTGTTTTAGTGCTGTCAATGTATGTCAACCAAAGAGACTACTTGGGAGAAATCCAGCTCAACTTTCAATCTGTCAATAAGTTACAGGTTGTAAAATTTTCCATTAGGTGGAATACATTCTAGAACCAACTGTTGTAATTCTGCAGCAGCACTTGTAAAAAAAACAACAACAAAATCAGAATTAGGACTGTAATATACACATAGCAGCTGTCATTTATAGCAATCATTTATGGCTATGAGGAGATGAAGACCAGACACACTCAGACATATGTAACAGACTGAAATTACATTTAGTATATTTTGTCTTTGAATACCCAAAGTGATGGTCATCACACAAGAGGCTAGGCTCTCTCCAAGCTCCTAACATGTGTCTCCATACATCAGGTATAAGTCTTTTGCCTAGGTCTAACACCTGTTTCCAATATATCACTTCTATTGTAGCCACCAGATAATAGCTGCATGTCAAAAAGAAACCAGGAAGTGATAAACAACAACAACAACAGAAAAAGGATGTGGGAGGTGTAGGAAAGAAAGAAACCCTTTCCTTACAGCTTTCTCTTTTCTCTTTTCAAAAGCAGCAGTGAGTGCCTATCAGGAACTACTACCCTCCAGACCTTAAAGACACACAGAGTTCTGGAAAGGGAAAACCTCACAATCACTGTCTTTCCTTGACTACATCATCAACATCAAAACTCAGTTGTCTTTAGAAATGAAATAGGCTAGCAAGAAAAACTTCTCAAAAATACAAGGAAAACATTATTTTGTTAACTATACTAGCAGTGGGACACTTCCTCCCAGATCATCTGGTTCCAAAGGGCATCCCTGCAAGCTTTTACAAAGCAGAGTTTACAAATGTAGTCAGCTGGCAGGCAGAATAAAGACTGAGGTAGTACCCCCAGCAAATTAATACTTGCTTAGCAAAGACAAAGAAGCTACCTTCTTTCAAAAACCTGTTGGCATTGTAAGTGCTTTCTGATGTGAAGTCACTATTAAAACAGCACAACCAGTGATAAAAAATGTAAAGGGTCACAGGTGTCACACTTTGTTAAGATAAGGGTAAATGTAAAGTCCTGCATTTTGGGCGTAACAACCCCCAGCAGCGCTACCGGCTCGGGAAGGAGGGGCTAGAGAGCTCCCCAGCAGAGAAGGACCTGGGGGTGCTGATCAAGGGCCGGCTGAACATGAGTCAGCAGTGTGCCCAGGTGGCTAAGAAGACCAATGGCATCCTGGCTTGGATAAGGAATAGTGTGAACAGAAGGAGCAGGGAGGTGATCTTGCCACTACTCCGCACTGGTAAGGCCACACCTCGAGTACTGTGTGCAGTTTTGGGCACCGCAGTATAGGAAGGACATTGAGGTACTGGAGAGGGTGCAGAGAAGGGCAACTAAGCTAATGAGGGGTCTGGAGAACAGGCCTTATGAGGAGAGGCTTAGGGAGCTGGGCTTGTTTAGCCTGGAGAAGAGGAGGCTGAGGGGAGACCTTATCGCTCTCTTCAGCTACTTGAAAGGCCATTCTAGGGAGGCGGGTGTTGGCCTCTTCTCCCTTGTGACTAGTGACAGGACTAGAGGGAATGGGCTTAAGTTGTGCCAGGCTAGGTTTAGATTAGATATTAGGAAGAATTTCTTTACTGAAAGAGTGGTGAGATATTGGAATAGGCTGCCCAGGGAGGTGGTGGAGTCACCATCAAGAGGATTGATGTGTTTCTTCAGGGGATGATTTAGGGATAAGAGTAGTGTAGGGCTATCGGTTGGACTAGATGATCTTGAGGGTCCTTTCCAACCGTAATGATTCTGTGACTTAACAAGATGCTGAGGATTTGATGTTCTTTTCTATGGACATGCCAGTTGTGGGCAATTTTGTCAGTGTGAATTAGCAATAGACAGATTGTGCTCCTCATGTTTATTTAAAGTAAAGGCTCACTGAGATCTGTGGATAAATTTTGTGTAAGACTAAACATTAGCCTTTGTTTTAACTTCTGGCTTTGTCAGTGCATTGCCATGCTAGCTAGTGGAGCATGGGTGACTATACTAAATTATCACCTTAAACTATTTAAAGTTCTTTCCCTCACCCTCCCAGAAAAGGGCAGAAAGCTAGCCTGTATGATCAAGCTACCTCCAGAAATATACTAGGTTAGATCTACCCTGGATAGAAAGACATATAATAGGGAGAAAACTAGAAGAAGGAAAGAAGGGTGATGTTAAGACTACCTAACTTAATGGTGGTTTTGAGCATAAAAAATGGATTCTGTTCACTGAATTGAAATCAAAGTCCACAGGAAAATGGAAGAGCTACTTCAACATAAACGGTTTCAGTTCTGAAGCCAGTCCTATCCAACACTTTACTAGATGGCCATTTCAATATAGTTTCAGGTTTATATTTATAGTTTAAAAGGCAGACACATTCTACATAGTTTGTCAGCACAGGAAGAAAGCATGTTTGCCCAATGAGAAAGTGTATCCAAACAAACCTAATGTAGAACTGAGCTAGTGATGGTCCCTGGTGCTCTCGTCTCTCCTCTCCTGGAAATCCATGCAGACAGAAAACTCTGGTCTGTGAATTCCACATAACCTACATATCACACACACACCAGACCTGTTAAGAAATGTTATCACTGCTCTTTGAAAATGGAACAAAAGTTACACAAGATATCCCATCTAGACAGAAAAAGAGGAAAAAAAAAATATTCACACTTCTCCCCTCCCACAACCCCATGAAACCTAATGCAAGGTACAGGGAGAGGACAGAAAAGCAGGTCACCAACCCTCCTCATCGATCTGCACAGAAGCAGGCAAACACGATGGAAAGCTGCTCTAACAAGGTGCTCAGCAAGTCTAGTGCTATTCCAAGGACACACACTCCTTACTGGTGGCACCTAAATAGACAGGTCTTGGTAAACTGAGCACTGGTAGCAAATAAAACAAACATTACCAGCTTTGGAAGAAGCCTAAAGCAAGCTGTAACTTCACTTAATATTTCCAGGAAGAAGAGAGTATGTTAATTGAAGATAAAAGAATTTCAATAAGGCAGAATTACTTTCCTCCTAGGAACAGTAATTATATCTAATTATGACTTAATCTGGATCAGCTATTGGAAGGTTGGTCACATTTTCTCATAATAAAATGCCTTATCTGAATGAAGAAAGAAACACAGGACAAATGCAACTTAACGTATGCTGAATTTGGCTACAGCTGAAAAGATTATATATGACTTATAAAACAAAGACTGTAACTTTTATGACATATATGCATATAGCCTGTTGGTTCAGTAACATGCTGTAAGCTCAAGTATCCCAAATTGATCTCAAAACCTACATCCTGGCTTCCATTACAGAAACTAGACTCCCTTCATTTAGTCTTGAGATTAGTTTTTGCCATAATAGAATGTAGAGGAGCACAATCCCATAGCCTCAGTATTTTGCACAGTCAGTCTTGCAAAACAAGAATTCATGTTTAATGCAACTATCAGAATGAAGATATTAGAGAATTCTTGTTCTATGCACACAATAAAGTAATGTCACTGAAAGAAAAGCACTAATTCCAGCACTTCAAAACCACCTTAATTTTCTTCTTTAGAGCTTTCATTTATGTTAATACTTTAGACTGTTACAGCCTTACCTGACATGGGAAAAACACAATGCTGCTTTGGGCATAAAAAAGGTAGACTCCTAAAAACAGCAGTTAGTTAAACTATAAAGTACTCTGGTTCTCAAAACACTATATCAAAGTCTGTATTCTATCCTTTTAACGATCATAGAAGATCTTCAAAGGCATAAACTGTAGCAGATAAATATGTCCTCAAGCTTCTCTCCCTCTGTAAAGTTACTAGTAGTTGAAAGTTCACTTTCTTGTACAACACACACACCCCCCTCCTCACCCTTTGGTTTTATCAGAGATTTTTGCTTTTTCAAGCATGAAGGACAATCACAGAATCATTAAGGTTGGAAACGACCTCTACAATCATCCAGTCCAGCCATCAGCTTATCACCACCATATAACTAAACCATGTGACCAAGTGCCACATCAACATGTTTTGTGAATACCCCCAAGGGAAGGCAACTCCACCATCTCCCTGGGCAGCCTGTTCCAATGCCTAACCATCCTTTCTCTGAAGAAACTTTTCCTAACATCCAATCCAAACCTCTCTTGCCGCAACTTGAGGCCACTAACTTTTCTTCTATCATTAGTTACCTGGGAAAAGAGACTGGCCCCCACCTGGCTACAAGCTCCTTTCAGGTAGCTGTAGAGAGATATGGTCTCCCCTGAGCCTCCTCTTCTCCAGACTAAACAATCCCAGTTGCTTAAATTGCTCCTCATAAGACCTATTCTCCAAGCTCTTCACTAGCCTTGCTGCCCTTCTCTGAACATGCTCCAGCATCTCAATGTCTTTCCTATAGCAAGGAGCCTGAACAGAACACAATACTCAAGATGCAGCCTCACCAGCGCTGAGTAGAGGGGGACAATCACCTCCCTGCTCCTGCTAGCCACACCATTCCTGATACATGTCAGGATGCTGTTGGCCTTCTTGGTGACCTGTGCACACTGCTGGCTCATATTCAATCGGCTGTCAACCAGCACTCCCAGGTCCTTCTCTGCCGGGCAGCTCTCCAGCCACTCATGGCCCAGCCTGTAGTGTTACATGGGGTTGTTGTGACCAAAGTGCAGGACTGAGATGGAAGGGTATATGCTCCAAAACCAACCAACCCAGTCCTTTAAGGAGTTTCAGCAGTAGCAAGGTCACCCAGTATCCCTCTGCCTATCTAAGCAGCTGTCTGGGAAATGAAGCTACAGCTAGTACTCAGGTTAAAATAAAGCTGTTCATATGACTCTTGCAATTATAGTAGCGTTGATTCTGTCAGCCAGATGATTAACAGTGGTCTGTTGTTCCACCCCCAAACCTAAACTACAAGAAACACCAGACTCACTTCCAAGTGACATGAAATGTCAGAAGCAAACAGTAAATCTGCTAATATTTCAGTACACATTAACAGGACTTGATGAATAAACAGAACTCCAAAAAAGGAATTAAGAAAGCCTCTTCCTTTCCCCCCACCCCCCTGCCTTTAGTCCCCCAAGCAACACAGTATTAGTGACTTCAACAGACTGTCTATATGCAGTAACTCCTAAGCAACATGAAAAGTAAGGCTTTAGTTTAAGCTCCTGCTTCAGGACTGTTTAAAATGGATAGAGACATTGTTTAGCCAAAGAGTTCGAGGCTGGATGCACACTGACAGTGTTTCAGACACAGCAGGAACCTCCGTTTTAATTCCCATTTTAAAGGAAATCTGTTTCTCTAATGGTCAAATGGTGCAGACAGCACTACAAAACAACAAACACAGCTGAAGTAGGATACAACAATATTCTGCTTAGTGGTCTCAGCTTACACTATGTATAATTTGTGGTCATGTACAGCTTCAACAAATACCACAACTGTAGACCAATGCACAAAATGCCACCCCTACAAGTGATCAAACATCTGGGGGAAAAAAGTGTGTGTTTGCTCCTTGTGGAGAGTAAGTCCCTTCCACAGGTGAAGGCACTAGAGACTATACTACTTCCTGATGCATGCAGAGCTCCACTAATCACAACAGGACAACTATTAGTCCCCAACATGTCCTAAGGAAAAGTATGACACTAGTTTTTATGAGCACAACTTCCTGTTGCCTTTTTTCCCCCCTTCCTCCCTGTCAACTGTAAGCCTTCCTATGATGGCTGGAGTAAAACCAATGACAGTAATTAAACTCTGGAGGAAAAAGAAATGAGGATACAGGTTGCTACAAAGAAATCTAAGGAGTAAGAGATGAAGGAGAACTGTCTGAGTGAACGAGTAGACTACCACAAGAGATAAAGAAAAGGCATGCTGAATTCACACCCTACCAAAGCTATCATCATAGTGAGAATGGAGTTTCTGACAAAGGCCATGACATTACTTGCAGACAGGCACTTAAGACTTAGTTTACACAGCCTGCCTGTGAACTGGGCCCAGACAACACTTTGCACAGCTAAGCAACTCTTTGTGAGAACACTGGAACTTCCACCTTGCTCACTAAGAAGTGCGTCAGGCCTTGACTTCAAGGATGCTCTCTTATGTAAGAGTCCTGAAACCAAAGTCCTACTTCTTTGCCTGTACAAATATTTATAGTTAGTATTTCTTTTCATGCTAAGAGCTTCTCCAATGTGTATTTTTGAACTGTAATCTCCCAGAGAAGTTACACATATGCATGTGACAGAGCATCCTTCCCTCTTTAAGTCTAGTACAAATAAGGCACACTTGACTTTGTCTTATCAGCATCACCTACAAGCCCAACCAGGTGAGCAGAACCCATTTTTAATTCTTCTCTCCCTCTCTCAGAAAAACCACAGTGAGTAGACTGTTCCCATCTCTAGTCTCCCCTCATCTGCTAGATCGAAGGAAGAACAAAGTGTAAGTATCAGGTTGTATTTGCTGGAGACAAAACTTGGGAGGAAAAAAAAAAAAAAAAGAAATCCTTTGACAGGGCCATTCAAGTCTATGGTAAGTATTAAGGGGAAAGCAAATAATGACAAGAATCAGGCTAGTTCATATGATCTCATAGATAATTTTACTTTCAAGCCCAATAACACCCTATCGATTGCTATTAAATATTCTAGTGATTGAGTACTCCCAACCAAACAAGCTGTATGTCTCTGTCCATGGTCTCTACCCTATACACCTTCATCCTTTGAAAACACCAAAAGTTCACTTTCAAATGGTGGTGGTGGTAGGAATGCCTATTCAAAATACACTAACACAGTTACCTGAAGCTAGCTGTCAATCTTACTATCCCTCCATCAGTAGAGTCAAAACATGGTCAGAGAACTAGTGCTACCTTGTTCTAGTTTCCAGCAACTGAAACGCATTAACGGATATTTTCTTAATATTACTTATCCACACACCCTGCTCTATGCAGGTACTTACACCTCATTTGTTACCATGGCATTTGAGCAGCTTCAAGCTGAACTTAAGACAATACAACAGTTGCTGTGGTGTCACAGAAAGATTACCCAGAAGGGAGGGAAGGTGAGCTCATAGGACTGCAAATGAAGCTGAAGCAATTCCTTTATTTCATTTCTACCAAATCGGAGCCATACCAAAAATGTCCAATTCTGGTCTAGGAAAAAAAAACACCCACGTTCCTCACACAGCGCTAAGAAGCTCTTATCCCTACAGAAATAGTGGTTACCCCCAACTACTATCCTGCTGGAAAACCAGCCACTTTTATGATTTTGAACAGCAGGAAAGGTAGGGCCTCCTCTCGGCTGAGCCCTGGGAGCAGTAACACAAGAGGAAAAACAGCTCTGGGAAACTCACATTTCGCTACCCATTCGCAGCAGGGGCAGGGGAACAGTCTCCCCTGCGACACGGAGTGAATCTACCTGTCACTGAAAGACCCGGCCCGGCACCACAGCGAACTTTTGTTGCTGGTCTCAAAAGACCTGTAGAAATTTAAGAATCCCCCCCAAACTGTTGCCCTTGCCCCGGGTTCGTTGTTTCTCCGAATCCACTGATCCCACTGCCGGGAGCCCAGCGGAGCCAACTCACACTAGGACAGGCAGAGGGCAGGCAAGAAAAGTTTACCCGCTGCCCTCGCCGTCCTCTCCCTCTCCCTCCCCCTCGCAGGACGCTCCGCGCCGCAGAGCCCCGCGGCCCTCCCGGAAACAAGACCGGGACCCCCGCCCGCCGCCACTTGTAAGGGATCGCTCTGCCTCCAACGGCCGCGGGCCAGGCCTGGCCGCCGCGGCGGGGCCCCAGCGCCGGGCCAGGCGCC
>VWZX01008704.1:56520-240614 GCA_013399015.1 Galbula dea | reverse complement strand
GAGGCGACAGTGGCGGAGGCGCGGGCGGCGGCTCGCGCCCAGCCTCGCGCTGGCGCCGCCGGGGCCGCGGGACGGCCTGGCAGCCCCGCCAATGGGCGCAAAATGGAGACGCGCGAGCCCCCCCCCGCTTCCCGCGAGGCGCGGGCCGGCGCAGACTACAGCTCCCGGCGTGCCGCGCGGTCCTGGGGCTTTTCCCTTTCACCGCCTGCACACCAGGGATCGGCAGCTGCCGCTGGCAGCCAGTAAGGTTTTCGTACAGGGGTCGCGGAGCTGTGTTTTCTCCCCGTTCTTCCCGTCTCCGTCCTTGCGGGGGTGGAAGCAAACGTCACCGCTCTTTTACACCTGCAGGGCTCTGTCAGGCTGCCTAGTTTTATGTCGAACACGACACGCATATACGTGTAGGCTCCCAGTTTCCAGTGGAAGGAAGGCCTGCGTGTGGGGAGCGTCCCTCAGCGCCGCCATTTTGTGTTCAGTGGAAGACGAGAATCTGAGGTAGGCCTGCAGAAGCAACGCTTGAGCCTTTTGGACCTGTAGGTAATCCACATGTGCATACTGCTGAATGAATGGCCTCATTTAAGGCTGCAAACACTTTCGATGTGTGATATGGCAACCTTGGCATACAACCTTGCGTTGTCCCCAAACGTAGGATCGTTTCTGGAGTGCAATAAGCCAATTTCACGCTGAGAAAAGATACTGTTTTGCTACAAAGTTGAACAAATTTGGGTCATAGGTGGTTTTCCATAAAGCAGGCACACCCAGGGATTTTCTACAATTCCATTTATACACAAGTTTACAGTAAGTTTCCACAATACTGATTGGTTAGTAATTACATACAGTTTTATAACTTTTCATAACTTCTATGCACATTCAGTGGGGGAAGGCTCTTAGGTTGGGCTCAGGTTTTCTAACTAGATGGTGGGATTTTTTTTGTGTTATAATGAGGGTAGTTCACTTAAGGATTCTGTTTATTAATTTTTTTATGTATGGTTTACATATTCTCCAGGATGTTCTTCCTTCAAGGACAGGTAAATCCTAATTAGGCCTTCCTTAACTATTGGTCTTGACATCTTAAAGGGTGGTTTTCCTGGCCTTAGCTTAAACACACGTCTAATTTCCTTCATTCACACAAGTGAATGACTATACTAAACCACATAGCCAAATGAGAAAACGAAGAACTAGCTCAATTATCTCTAGATAACACATGTGGAGAGATAACTTTACATACAACCTTGTCAAGCAGTAGCAAAACAAAATTCCAGTTGTTAAAAGCATCAACAAGAGAAAAGATGCTTTCTCTCTTACAGCAGCTAACCTGAGGTGCAGAACCACCCTTATGAAGGCAACTACTGCCTCTTAATAGCACTTTTAAAAAGGCACAGTTCACACCAGGCTGTGAGTGTGCCCTCCAGACCAACATGAAATTCAAACATTTGAGAGACTGGTGTATTGAACCTGTGGTTCATCTTACCTGTATGAGGACTGTAGGAATTAATGCCTTACTTTACCAGTGAAACAGTAAACCTGTGGGCAGGATGTCTGTAACTCCTTCAGGTCCTATTCTTCATCTGTTCCTTTGGCTGGCAGCTAGGAAACAAGCTGGTAATTATAAAACCAAAAAGATTTTGTTGGGAAAAGTTGCTTCTCTGTCAGGGAATACTGAAGAAAATACAATCATATCTTAAACACTACGTGGCTCAAAAATCTTATCTGAAAAGGTAGGGACTCCATTTCCAGCTAACAGTATGCAGGAGCTGGAAGAGAGGAATACAGTGTTCTGGAACTGCTTATAGTGAATCACTTGGTCTTCATTCTCTCTTGCTTGTTGCCTGTCTACAAGATACACCGTAAAGGAAAAGGAGAGGAAAACATAACTTCTAGCCTGTAGTGACAGGAGAGAGTGAATGAAGCTGAAGAATAAAGTCCCAATGTGTCATTTATTTGACTTAAAATTTGAATGTTGGCATATTAATATTAATTAATATTAATATATTAAATTAATATTAAATATTACTACACAGGGTAGGAACACAATACTACAGCTCTGATTTCCTCAGCGATGCAGTCTATCTTTTCATGCAGTTATCTACAAACGACAGAAAAATCCTTCTTTTTAACAAAAAGACTGTGATTTGCTAGAAGTTGGGAGAAATGTTAAACATACATGAATACTGCAGAATGTTATGCCTCCTATGGTATGTTTTATAGCAGTTTGTGTTTATCTGAGCAGTTGGAGAGTGAGAAAGTATGTGTGGAGGGCCGAGGCTGGGCTGATCACCAACCCAATGACAGGTGCTCCCTGTTACCCCCTCTTTCTCCCCCCATGGGAAGGGAAAGGGGATAAGAGAGAGACAGAGAGACTTGTGGATTGGAAAATAAAACTAAAACTACTTTAATAATGATAAATGAAATATATACAAATATGTACAGAGGACGTGTGGAAACAAACTTTACAACCCATGAAAGGTTCTAAAGCAGGTATGTTTATTTACAGCGCTGGAGAGCAGGGGAATAGCTTCGCTAAACCACTCTACCCAGACAAGTTACAGACCGTTACTTAATGCCCTAATCTATACATATGCATTACTAGGCTATACATATGCAGTGGATAGGTGGGATCATTAAAATTAGTTCCAGGAACTCGTCTCCTCCTCTTGGTGCATGCAAGCTGCCTCCTGGTGCTTGTGGGCCATCGTCTATAAGGAAGGCTCGAAGTCATTGTCGCGTTGGCATTTTCAACTTTGTCCAGCTTTACCGAGTTGGCAGCCATCAGGGTCACGAGAACTGGTTTTGTCTGGCAGTCCTGCAACTGGGTTCCCGTTATCTCCTAGTGGGGCCCTTTAGTCCTTGTGTCTTATCTTTGTAGCCCTTCTCTATTGCTCCCTGTTTTCTTACTGTGTATTGTAGGCCAAATGTCCTAACCTACTAATCCTTTCCCAGCTCAGTTCTCTTTTACTCACTCACAGAACCCAATACTGAACCCAACCCCCCCTTGATGGTAACTACATCACCACTGATACTGTGGCAGTAGGCCTCAGCGGCAGATGAGTCAGGCTCAGGGGCTGGATCCTGGTAGTGGATGCAGGAACTTAGGGATCACTGAAGCGCAGGAGAAAAGGAAGACCAGAAAGGAAGAACAATCTCACAAGGGAGAGCAATCTAGCAATTTAGCTAGCAGCAAGGGAGGACTGACCCCCAGTTTATATATTAAATATGATGTATATGAGATGGTCAGTTTGGGGTCACCTGTCCTCTCTGCTCCTCCCTGAAGGTGCAACCTTTACCCTGCTTCCCCAACACGAGACACAAGATTTAGCAGTGACCTTGTTTTGCATACCAATCCCTGGTAGTAAATCTAAACATTAGGCCTTATCGCTGCTAGAAGCTGGCAGTGTCTATGAAAACATACTGTTAGTTTCAGAAAGTGCAGTTTCTCAGAGGAGTTTTCAACTAAAAAGTAAAATCACTGAACAGAATTAGTTCTGTTCTAACCCAAACCAGGACAAGTATGGCATGGGGATACTTCAAGGTACTAAGACCATTTTGACAAAGAGGCAGTGATCAGTAGTGAGCACTGTTACCACAAAAGAAGTATAAGATGTGAACCCACGGACTTCTGCCTTGAAAACCAGAAAGCCAAGTTGCTTGAGCCCTTCATAGTTATGCAGAAAACCTTCTCAGGGACCACAAACCAAAATTATAGTCTACCAATCTGTCTGACATTTACTTTGATGCCATGCCATTTTCCTATCCTGGTATGGGAGAAATACCCTTAAAGATCAGTCTAGTTTCTTGTCTTTATGGAAAATGCCATTGTCTGTTTAGTTTTCAGTGGTGTAGAGATAGTCAAGATTGAAGGAGCACCAATTTTCATCCATAAAAGAGAACTGAGAGAAGACTAAGGCACCACGGATTCAGAGAGGTGCAGACCACCTTGCAGAGATGTTGCTACACATCTCCTACGTGTCTCCTGCATTTGGCATACATGCAACTAATGTGGAACGCATACAAATGCTCAAGAAGAAACTGGAGTGCTCTCACCTTTTCCTTAGGCCATGAGACCACCCTCTCTTAAGGGAGGACTGACAATATTCAGGAGGAACAGGCTGTTTTCAGTGGAGGTGAAACTTCAAAGCTGATTTCTGATTTTTTCTGATTTCTGTCTTGGTACAAACTGTACTGAAGTAGATGGGCTATGAATAATGCAAAATGAATCAGTTACAAACGATTAAAAATGCTCATGTATTCATTGTGCCAGACTGCTAGGGCTTTTATAATCTTTGTGAAAAGTTTAATAAACTCTGAATATCAGCTAAAGTGATTATGAGAAGTTCAACCATATATTTATCTATGGAGCTTTATTAAACTTATTCGAGGACAAACAGGACAATTGCCATTAACATTATAAGCTTTACAAGGTATCTTAACTTGCTATTAAGGAAATTCTGGCTAGAAGTGCAAAAATGTCCTCAACTGGAATGAAAAAATAGATTCAAATAAGACACTTAAGCATTATAACAAGTATGGTAACCCTTATTTTTGTATATTGAAGGAGAGAGTAAGCTTGAGAAGATCTATAATCCACATATGTACTTTAAAGACAAAATTAACATTTGGTAAAGAAGCAGTATAACATACAGTATCAAAACCCCCAATCTTCAGGAACATATAATATTCCTTCTGTGGACTATGTAGTTCATTGTGGTAACTGAATTAGCTGCAGCTCCTTGGATAGAGTGGAAATTCTGCATGCATTTTTCTATCAGATTTCACACTGAAAAGATAAGCTAATACCTTAGGTGAGTCAGCAAAAGCTGTAAGAAGATGACACTAGCCTAATGTCCTGGTTTTAGCTGTGTATTCTATACCAGTGTAAGTCAGCCTTACACCCCTTGGGCTACAGGCTCGGTATTGAAGAGGTTTGTGCGATAAGAGGTGTGAATGCCTCCCCTCTGGAGAGTCATTCGCACCCAGTCTGAGGAACCAGTTCTGCAAGGGGCTGTCAGCGGTTTCCAGAGACTCAGCTATTGCGTGCGATGAGAGGTGTGATACCTCCCCTCAGGAGAGCCGTTCACACCCAGTCTGAGGAACTGGTTCTGCAAGGGGCTGGGTTTTCCCCCCAAAGCTGTGAGAGGAGTATATAATCTTGGGCTTTGGGGCACTGCAGACAACTCTCCAAGCCGGAGGAAGAGGACCGAGGCGCTGCAGGAGCTCTTGCCGAGATCCCTTCGTGCCCCAGGACCCTCTCCAGCTGCAGGAATTTTTCTCCAGAGACCTACCTTTTCCCGAGCTTCCTTCTCAACCCCTACTCTTCAACTAGACTGTGACTTTTCATCTGCAGAACAGACAGGTTCCTTTTGTTTGGGACTCAGGAGGAGGGGAAGCACGTGGAGCTTGGGCATAGGGGCTTACAGCACCATTACCCCCCATGCCCTAGGGCACTGGGTTGCTAGTCCTGTTTTAAACTAAGCTTTGCTGTACTCATTGTATTGTGTATTTTCTTTTCTTTTCTTCAACTGTAATTTTGACTTGTAACCTCTCTAGTATTGAGATTCTGTTGTGGATCTGATAGTTCGTAACCTTTTAAACTAGCACACCTAAGCATGAGGCTCATCACTGTAGCTTAACTTAGTTGGGCTTGAAAGTTGTCTGTGAAAAGCTACTAGCTACCACTGACCCACAGTCACAAATTGTTTAAACTTGTATTCAACAGCTTGTCCTTTATATTTGAAACTAACCACATAAAATTATATTATAAAAATACAAAAAAAGTGCTTATAAAAGTATTAATTAAAAATATTTCAGCTCCTTTATATTTGAAACTAACCACATAAAATTATATTATAAAAATACAAAAAGTGCTTATAAAAGTATTAATAAACAATATTTCAGCTCCTTTATATTTGAAACTAACCACATAAAATTATATTATAAAAATACAAAAAGTGCTTATAAAAGTATTAATAAACAATATTTCAGCTGTCTCATTGGTTGTTTCATAGCCTGTTTGATTGGTTGTCATTAGTATGAGAGATAGTAAGATACTGGTCTTTAAGTCTTGCTCTAGGTCTCTTGAGAGCTGAGTAATGTTTATATGTTAGTAGTAGTCTATTTGTAGCAGATGATGAAGATAACCAAAAAGATGAAGAGTATGATGACCAAATGCAGCATAACTAGGGACAAACCCTGCCTGACCAATCTTGTGGCCTTCTGTGATGGAGTCACTGCAACAGTCAGCGAGGGAAGAGCAACTGATGTCATCTACCTAGATTTCTGTAAGGCGTTTGACACAGTCCCACATGCCATCCTTGTCTCTAAATCAGAGAGATATGGATTTGAAGGGTAGACCACTAGATGGGTAAGAAATTGGCTGAATGGACACGGACAGAGAGTTGCGGTCAATGGCTCCATGTCTAGATGGAGACCAGTGATGAGTGGTGTCCCTGAGGGTTCTGTCTTGGAACCAGTGCTCTTCAACATCTTTATTCATAATATAGACAGTGGGATTGAGTGCACCCACAGCAAGTTTGCAGATGACACAAAGTTGAGAGGCACAGTTGACACCAGAAGGACAGGATGCCATCTTGAGGGACTTGGACAAACTTGAGAAGTGGGCCCCTGAGAACAGTATGAGGTTCAACAAGTCTAACTGTAAGGTCCTGCACTTGGGATGGGGCAATGCTAGCCATGAGTACAGTCTAGGAGATGAAATCATTGAGAAGCCTTGCAGAGAAAGACGTAGGTGTCATGGTGGATGAAAAGCTGGATATGAGCCAGCAATGCACACTTGCAGCCCAGAAAGCCAACCATATCCTGGGCTGCATCAGAAGAGGACTGACCAGCAGGTCAAGGGAGGTGATTCTGCCTCTCTACTCTGCCCTCGTGAGACCCTACCTAGAGTACTGCATCCAGTTCTGGGGTCCTCAGTGTAAGAAAGATGTGGACCTTTTAGAGTGGGTCCAGAGGAGGGGCACGAAGATGATCAGAAGGCTGGAGCACCTCCCCTATGAGGACAGGGTGAGAGAGTAGGATTGTTCAGCCTGGAGAAGAGAGGGGCCTCAACCACCTCCCTGGGCAACCTGTTCCAATGTTCCACTACCCTCATGGTAAGGAACTTTTTTCCTAATATCTAATGTAAATCTACTCTTCTCTAATTTAAAACCATTACCCCCTGTCCTTTATGCTTATCTGCTTCACATGCTTATGCTCAGTGTATTCCATAGAATTATTAATGGATTCTACTAAACTACTCACAGATGGATTCCTTATAGAGATCAACTGCTTGCATAGTCCTCCCAGTTAAAGGTAGATAGCATACTGTCACTTTCTTAGGATATAAATTGATATGAACACAGCTCTAGTAGCTCAAAGACATCAAGTACACAGTGAGTTTGGGACTTAACAGATGTCCTGAACATTCTCAGGTGTTTCAAGGCAAGAGAAATTATTTACTTCAAGTTTATCAAGACAGAGAAATTCTTTTTGTTACCTTTCAATTAATAGTAGCTGCACAGCTTTCCAATGTTATTTCCCTAACTTCAGCTGGCATCATGCAATTTGTGCATTAGATAGATAGGATAATAATGGTTCTGATGGGGTGCATTTCTGAAGAGGACTTGTTCAAATATCAAGGCCCAACATTACTGTTGCTCTACATCAGGATACAGCAGGGCTGACAGACACTTAAAAATAAAAAAAAAATCAGCTCAGTATAAAGCAAACCTGAGGGGACTATAAGCTTTCTAGTTGTGGCTTCTGGAGAAAATATGATGCAGGAGAGAACCTACTCCTACTCCTGCAAACAGGACACAAGCAGCAAAGATGTTGCTGAGTTTCAGAGAAGACTCAAAACACCAAAGAGCCTCTCACTGGTTGTTTACCAAATACTGAGCAAAAATGTTCAGTCTGTCCAAGGTTCCAAAAGGAAAAGAAGCTGGTAGCTCAGTTAAGATTGGTCTTGTTTCTTTTTATCTCGTTTTGTTGGAGAATATGTCCCCTGAGAAACTGATTTTGACATTTCAGTTTTCATACCATGTCTAGTGATAATCATCCTGTCCAGTCTGACTAGAATTTGAATTGGTCTAGGGCCCAGTGCTCTCAAGAGGGATCCTAAGGAGACTCTTGCATATGATTATTGGATACAAGTTGTTTCACCCCAAACTAATAGTGTTTTTCTATCAACAGATGTATTAACTTTCAGACTTATCTCAGTAAATTAAATATTTGGAAAGGCAAAAATGATGCAAATTCTGCTTTTGTAGATGTGAACATAAGTGCCACTGGCTTCAGCAAAAGGTGTTTCTGCAAAATGACCAATCATATGTGAGATGCTTCAGAGGAATCAATAGACACTTCCTTATTTGGAAGAAAATGTTGTTTATTAATAAAGCAATTTTATTTTCTCTTACTTGGTTATTCTGCATTTCAGTTGTCTAAAAAAATAGCAGTTAACAAGATATAAAAAAACAATACCAGAACTCACACCATGAAGAAACAATTTACTGAAGTTGCCAGAATGCATATGTTCCCATTTTGGAGGCTGAGGTGAATTATTTTAAGCCCTGCTGCAGAAAATGTGATAGAAAAAGCCCAGCTCTGGTTGAGCAACTTTTGATCTAGAGTGTTGCTGTGTTGCCATCTAGTGATAAAACAGAAAGGTACAACAGATAACAACAGGGAGAGCAAACCAAACCTACCTAGAGTATTACCTACCCAATTCAAAGTCATGCTCTTTTCTCATTTCAGTATCATACAGAGCATTAATCATGCTCAGAGTAAACTCTTTAAAAAAGAAGATGAAGTCACAAACCAGCAGTGAACTTCTTCTAATTGGCATTAAGAGAGTGTGTAAGATGGGTAAGGGCAAATACAGCAGGCAAATACACTGCAAGAAATGTTTGCAGTTGATAACCTCCTGTAAGCTGTAAACCTACAGTCATTCTCACTACCCCAGGACAAAATTTAGCTCTGATGTATTTGGGTTAGCTTCACTGAAGGCTGACACAGAATAAAATTGTACAGATCACAAAACTTGTGACAAATCCCTTTGCTATGCATAACTCTGGGTATGTTCACATCACTCTAACTGACTGGTTTGTTCTATTTTCTCAAGAACTCATCATCAAATAAAAACCTATAAATTTTTGCCACTACTGACCTGTTGTGTTTTCATGGCACACTGCAAAATATGGTGGATACCACATACTCTTAGAAAGGAAAAAGTAACTGCCCTAAATTGTAGTAAGCAGTGATAAAGGTAGAGCAGCTGACAGTATGAGACTCCTTACATTAGTTCTAGTATTTATTGGTCCAAAATAACAGTGCAGAAGACTTTCATCAGAGGTTGAAGCACAGAAGAAATAGGAATTGAAGGGGGTGACTCTGCCTCAGGAAGCTTTTCAAATGTCAGGTTTGTCTGGATACATGAATTGCCTTTTCATGACTGTCCAGACTCACCAAAATCTTACCCCAGTCTCTTTATTTATAAGAAAATAGGCAATAATTGCTTGTGAAACCAAAAAACTTCATTCATCCTTTTGAATCCAATGATATTCCTAAGAATAAACCTCCTACAAATGTCAGCTGCTGGTGGATGGTATAGTTTAAGGAGGGTCTGGGATCCCTTTTGCTTTCCCCTCACCTTCCAACCATTTCCTTGCTATCCTATTTCCCCACACATGCAAACCCCTAGTTAAAGCATGACTGTAATATAAGCAAGCATTAAAAGAAGGATTGATACTTTGGGTCTTTATCACATATATTTAGAACCATATTACTACTGCCATTGCCCTACTACTGCTCATAAAGGGTATAGTTAACTATCAATGCACAGAAGATGCTGAATTCTTCAGCAACAGGTGAAAGAAAATGTCTAAGATGTGATACTTTACACAAATACCTGACCTTTATCCTAAAGAAGCTAGCAGGGACCCTGGAAGCAGTTGAATTGCACCTGAATGATATTCTCCCTGAGCTACCTTACACCTTTTTTGAAATTATGCCTGAAATAGCAACAGAGAAAGTAAAAATGTACAACCCTCCCTCAGAAGTCCAGAGAAATGTATAGAGGATCTCTCCAGGATTTTTCTTCTAAATGAGGGTGAGGTGTTAAACACAAAACCACACCCAGGCCCTGAATTTCTAGGAATGCTAAACTTGAATGAGAGGAGATGTTGAACTTTGAGCTGATACCTAAAACTTGACAATTAAGACTCAAAGATAATTTATTACAGGAAAAAATGTAGGTGATTTTTGATCATTCTTTCTACTCTACCAGCTACCAAACATAGGAAGCAGAATTACATGCAGGGAGATTTTTAGGATTGGCAGAAAGGCCTACATAAGTTTAAGTACCATGGTAAATGAAACAGAGGGCATCTAAATGTGCAGGTGTCAAGATCTCTTCAAAGAAAAGGAAAAACACTAAAATTGTTACTGAGCCATGAAGTTATCCCAAAGTAGAAAAAGGAGGCTCAGCCATGGACCTCTCATGAACAACTCTCACCATGCCCCCACCCATCAACAGCTGTTTGTAGAGTCACAAGTGTAACAATATTAAATAGCATTCCACAAAAAACCTTGAAAGCCAAACAAAAAACCCCTATACCCTAATTATAGTACTTTTCTTTTTTCAAATAGGTATAAACAACAGGTTCCTGGCCCAAAATCAGCCTGCTGAGTATCTGAGAACTCTGTTCCAGTAAAATAAAGGTAAAATAAATCAATGAAATCATTTAAGGTAAAATAAATTAACTGTATTTTTGTCTACCTAGTGTTAAGGCTGTTTATTACCATATACTATTTTCAAATAATGACATACCATTAAAACAATATTTACTCAATGTATTCATTTCAGAATACACAACAGTCAGAAGCAAGTTCTGCATTCTTTCCATAGCAGCAGACAGAAAACAACTTCCTAACATCTAGCCATCTACCAATAAAAAGCCCTTCACAATACAATTAACACTGCTACCTTTTCATTCTGTTTCATATTACTCTAGAAGAAAGTAACAAATGTTAAAGAAAAAAAATATAATGATGACAACTTAATAAAAATAAAATAAAATAAATTAAAATTAAATAAAAAATAAATAAAAATAAATAATTAAAACCTAAATAAATTAAAATAAAATAAAATAAAATAGATTGTGATTATAAAAATAAAATAAATTGTGATGCCAGGCATGCATGCCTCGTGTCAGATAGAATACCAAAGAGTAATACCTTTCTGCCATTTGTTTAGGTCAGAAACCCATTCCTAACAAAATTTATATTATATATGAATCCCTACAACTAATCCATGTGGGATAAGATCTTAAATGAATCCCACAGAATCACAGAATGTTAGATGTTGGAAGGGACCTGGAAAGATCATCTAGTCCAACCCCCCTGCCACAGCAGGATTCCCTAGATCAGGTCACACAGAAACCTCCATTCAGTCCATTGATCTCTATTAACTTGTACAATAGGTTGTCACATTTTGGGGTAAATTAAGCCAGTAGATTGACATCCCTGTTTATTGTATGTCGACTTCCACAAGGCTTTTGCTTAAACTTTTTCCCAAGTTTCCTATGCAGGAGCATAAGGAAATCTGAAAAAACACTTCTGTTTAACTGTCACATTACCACTAGTGACAGCTTCTGAACATAATTTTCATAAATATTAAAATATGACTGAATCACTAAAACTTGCTAATTATTCTATTGCTATGAAATAAACAAAAGGTTTCACCTCACTCATTCTAACTGTATTACTGCTGCAGTATTAACAGTAGAGAAAACCTTGCAGATGTTTCCTAACACAATAAAAGGAAATAAGTAAAGATGCATGCAGGCAGTATGCTTCAGTAAGACACTTCCACTTTCAATGGGTAACTTTTCACAATACATGCATTTTTACTTCTTTCTTAAGTGGCATCATTTCAACGCACTCTCCACCATCTTTGGTAAGTCCTGGGGGATAGGAGAGGTGCCTGAGGACTGGAGGAAGGCAAATGTCACTCCAGTCTTCAAAAAGGGCAAGAAGGAGGAGCTGGGTAACTATAGAGGGGTCAGCCTCACCTCCATCCCTGGGAAGGTGATGGAACACTGCACTCTGTCTCTGGGCATATCAGGGGGAAGCAGGTCATTGGGAGCAGTCAGCATGGGTTTACCAAGGGGAAGTCATGTTTGACCAACCTGATAGCCTTTGATGAGGACATAACTGGGTGGATAGATGATGGTAGAGCAGTGGTTGTGGTTTATCTTGATTTCAGTAAAGCATTTGACACAGCATCCTTGCAGTTGAACTTGAGGAAGCGTGGTCTGAATGATTAATGGGTAGACAGGTGGATTGTGAAGTGGTTGAAAGACAGAAGCCAGAGAGTCATGGTCAGTGGGATGGAGTCTAGTTGGAGGCCTGTGTCTAATGGAGTCCCTCAGGGGTCAGTAATGGGACCAGTACTTTCCAATCTATTCATTAACGACCTGGCTGAGGGAACAGAGTGTGCTCTCAGCAAGTCTGCTGATGACACTAAACTGNCTTTACTCTACCCTGGTGAGGCTGCATCTGGAATGTTGTGTCCAGTTCTGGGCCCCCCAGTTGAAGAAGGATAGGGAACTGCTGGAAAGAGTCCAGCGCAGAGCCACAAAGATGATGAAGGAGCTGGAACATCTTCCTGATGAGGAAAGACCAAGGGAGCCGGGTCTCTTTAGTTTGGAGAAGAGGAGGCTAAGGGGTGACCTCATTTATGCTTTCAAATATGTGAAGGGTGGGTATCAGGAGGATGGGTTCAGGCTCTTCTCAGTGAAGCCCAGTGACAAGACAAGGGGCAGTGGTTGTAAGCTGAAGCATAGGAGGTTCTGTGTGAATACAAGAAAACATTTTTTCCCAGTGAGGGTGGCAGAGCACTGGCACAGACTGCCCAGAGAGGCTGTGGAGTCTCCTTCTCTGGAGGTATTCAAAACCCATCTGGATGCACTTCTGTGTGACCTGGTGTAGGGAATCCTGCTGTGGCAGGGGGGTTGGACTAGATGATCTTTCAAGGTCCCTTCCTGTGGAGGAATGGTTAGCAGATAGGGGACCTGTGTCCCCTATCTGCTAACCATTCCTCCACACCTTCCAACTCCTAACATCCTCTGATTCTGTGATTCTGTGTACTTGTTATGGGATAATTGCAGTGTGGTTGGTTTCAGAAGCAGCTGCACTTTCAGGATCGTATATCCAGCAAATTAACTTTTAGCTAGTAAAAAGAGACAAAAGATTATAATGTTTTGGTTTGGTTTTTTTTAACAAACACTAATATTCTATGATTGTGATAGTATTTCTTCTTGTGACAATGCATAAGTAACAATATTACCCTTGGCAACATGTAAGCTGCAAGCTAATCCTGTACCTTTTGTTTCTTTTTGATGTGAACAGGCAACAACTGAGGGAAGAAGCACCTCCTTTCTCAGAAATAAAGGGGGAAAGAGTAGAAATTTATTCAGAAAAGTTTTTTTGTCCTCTGATGCTGTCACACTTGCCTCAGAAGCTCTTCCTCAGTGTCTCTCCATCTTTGTCACCTATGCAGCTATATACGGCCTGCTGTGCTGCAGCAAAGGAAGAGGGGTTAGTCCCTGTTGAAACAAAATAGAACTTGGTTCTTGTCTAGGAAATGTTACAAAACTGTTATTTAAATGTGCATCATATATGCTTCCATGACTGACACACTGCTGACATACTGCTCTTTCAGACAGGAAGGAGGCAAACACCTCCATACAAGAGGAATAATCATCCTGTGAGGCAGACACTCCACCTTTACCACAAAGTATAGCAGTGTAAGGATAAGCAGAGATTCAGTTACCATAGAACAGCTGACATGCTGTGAGTTTACAGCCTACAGTTTGCATCCTGCAGTTTCCTACTCATCTACTCCAATCGAAATGCCAAGTCTTGCAATCCGGCCTCAGAATAGGCCAAGCTGAGTAATCATACAGCTGCTTGCTCAGAGGTGGCTGACTAGAGGAACTTGCACAGGGACAATATAAGCTTGCTTCCACAGCTGTGAAGTTCAGTCATTTTTAGCAGATTGCAAGCTACTTATGAATTCAGTTCATTAGCAAGTGTGCTTTTTTTCTTATTTGAAGTTTTCATATTTCCCCACATGATCCCAGCCTCTCACAAAGAGGTAGGAAATAATTTCTGTTAGCATCCCTTTCTATTAGATTTGGCAGATGCTGTGAAATAAGGAATTTTATAAACAAGATGATATTAGTTTACTGTACTGATGAAATGTTTAATCAGATCTATTGTATGCCACACATATTTTAAAAATCTCAAACAAGTACACAAATTCAAAGGAGTTAATAATAGGTTGGGCTGCCAAAGTCTGACATTAATCATCCTGAATTTGTGTCAAAATGGAAATGGTTTTCTGTAGAAATGAAGGAAAAATAAAAAGAAGAGCTAGATTAAGATGTGATGACAAAGAACATGCTCTAACTTAAATTTACCTGGTTTTCACTTATCACAGAATCACAGAATATTAGGAGTTGGAAGGGACCTCAAAAGATCATCTAGTCCAACCCCCCTGCCACAGCAGGATTCCCTAGACCAGAGTGGATCTGTTCTACAATAAACAATAAACCACATATTACATTATCATTAAAAAGCTTGCTATTGAGTAAAACTATTTTACATAATTTTAATCAATCTGCTTGTATAAGATGTGTATACAGTGTCTAAACCAATGTTTAACATAGTGGCTTTGGAGGATCCACTGCATAAATATTTTTATATTGAAAGAGAGATCCATACTTGCTGATGTTTTTCATTTAGAAAAACATATTCTGGTCTTCATAGGGTTTGTTGGGGTTTTTTTGATAACAGCTTCTCTCTTCCCAAAAGTATGGACTTTTTAAAGAAAGCACACCTTCTGAAAATGTCACCTCATTTAAAATGATCAGATTAAAAAGATCAGTTTGCAAAGAAGTTTATTTGCTGTATCAGAGAGCACAATGAAGACCCCATATTGTGCCTTGTATGAGGGGAAGACTCTCCAATAATGGAGACATACATCTCTCTGTAAGGACATGACAGGGAGCAAAGTGGTGCTTGTGTTACAATTTGGGCCTCTTGAGTCTTCTGCACTCTTGCTGCAGCTGGAATGGGTAGAGCCCGAGAATGAGGGAAAGGCAGGGAAACTGCTGTATCTCAGATGTCAGAAATAAAATAGAATTATGATTACATGAAATCAAAGCCCATTAATAAACATCCTGAATGAAATATTAACTGATAAGGTCAATGCTAAAACATCCACAGCCTTCAAAAGAGGTCAAGAACTAATATATCAGTGTAAGCAGAAAAAAGAAGCTGCAGACAAGGATCAGTTTATGATAGAACCATAGAATCAAAGAATGTTAGGGGTTGGAAAGGACCTCTGGAGATCATCTAGTCCAACCTCCCTGTCAGAGCAGGCTCACCTAAAGCATGTTGCAGAGGATGGCATCCAGGCAGGTTTTGAGTGTCTCCAGAGATGGAAACTCCACCACCACCCCGGACAGCCTGTTCCAGTGCTCCACCACCCTTAAAGGAAAGAAGTTCCTCCTTATGTTTAGATGGAACTTCTTATGTTCCAGTTTGTGCCCATTACCTCTTGTCCTGTCACTGGGCACCACTGAAAAAAGACTAGCCTCACCCACACGACACTCACCTCTTAAGTATTTGCAAGTATTAACAAGATTCCCCCTCAGCCTACTCATCTCTAAACTAAACAGACCCAGATCTCTCAGCCTTTCCCCATATGAAAAATGTTCAAGCCTCCTAATCAATTTTGAAGCCCTTTTCTGTACCCTCTCCAGAAGTTCCTTGTCCAATACAGAAGGATGTTTTCATCATCATTCAAGGAAAATGTTAAAAATCTACAGATGACCTTCAGATTTCACTACAAAACTAAATTTGCAGTTTTGAAGCAAAGACATAAGTGATTCTGACTACTGTGACTGAAGTAGAAGAAAGAAGTCTGATCTATGGACAGTCTCTATCTAGAACAAGAGATTGCTGCCATTAAGGCTGTCTTTGGCTTCTTGTCAACTGCATTTTGTTTAAGCTTGGTAACTCAGTGCATTCCTTCCAGAAAAACAAACAAACAAACAAACAAACAAGCAATTAAGTGCTCCTTTTTGTAGTAATATCTGGGAAATATAAGAAGACATTCTCAGGCAATATTAACACCAACCAAAGTAGACAATATGCAGGAAAGTTTACCCTGAGGTCTGCAGAAAATAAAAATGAGTAAGGAACTTACTAGCCTACTATACAAATAAACAGAACAGTTGCATGGCTTTGAGGGCAAGCACATGATGCTTTTCATTTCACAGGAATCATCAGAGGGGTTCAAAAAGTCTGAACAAGAAAGCTACTGCTGTTGATTTCTATTACTTTTAGAGAAACAAGACTTTGCATACCTATTTTGTAAGCAACACTATGCTACTAAAGATATTCCTGAGTGGCACTCTAGATATTTTACTCCTAAATAAATAAAGCAAGCCAAACACTGGCAAACTCCATGGATGACAGATGCAGAATACCAGTTACTGTTTTCACCTAAAATCTACTGGCTTTATTCAGGAAACCTATGGAATTTTTTCAGTAGTCTCCAGGCCACCAGACTTTTTCTTTCCTTTTTCCTAGTGCATCCAAATAGAAGGTGATCATAACTCTGGTAGGGCTTCCTAGACTGGCAACCACCAGCGTTCCTGTCTGGTCTTGCTATGTTAAAATACATGCTCTTACAATTCATTGGTCATTTTTCCTTGGCCTATCTAGGACACTTCAAGAGCATGCTCTCTCCCTCTACAAAAGTGGCATCTTCTACAGAATTATTTTTAATTCCTCTTTGTTTGAGCAGATGCTTTTGAACTGCAGTTTCACTCTGACATAGCCTTCTTCAGAGACGTTAGAGTGTGCTAGAGTTAGGGATGTGTTTGCATTCTAAGGTTTAAAAATCATTACTTTAGTGAGCAAGATTTATTGGCTTGAGAGCAGCCCTGCGGAAAGAGACTTGGGGGTGTTGGTGGATGAGAAGCTCAGCATGAGCTGCCAGTGTGCACTTGCAGCCCAGAAGGCCAACCGTATCCTGGGCTGTATCAAGAGAAGCGTGGCCAGCAGGTCGAGGGAAATGATTCTCCCCCTCTACTCTGCACTCGTGAGACCCCACCTGGAATATTGCATCCAGTTCTGGAGCCCCTATTACAAGAGGGATATGGGGGTGCTGGAGTGAGCCCAGAGAAGGGCCACAAGAATGATCAGAGGACTGGAGCACCTCTCCTATGAGGACAGACTGAGAGAGTTGGGGTTGTTCAGTCTGCAGAGGAGAAGGCTCCGAGTATCTGAAGCCTTCCAGTATCTGAAGGCGGCCTACAAGAAAGCTGGTGAGGGACTTTTTAGGAGCTCAGACAGTGATAGAACCAGGGAAAATGGGTGTAAGCTAGAGGAGGGTAGATTTAGGTTGGATATGAAGTTCTTCACCATGAGGGTGGTTAGACAGTGGAACAGGTTGCCCAGAGAGGTTGTGGAAGCCTCATCCCTGGAAGCTTTTAAGACAAGGCTTGATGGGGCCCTGGGCAACCTGATCTAGTGGATGGTGTTCCTGCCAGGCAGGGGGGTTGAAACTAGATGATCTTTGAGTTCCCTTCCAACTATGATGATTCTATGATTCTATGAAAAAAGAATAAAGACTCTGCTTCATTTTTCTCTCTTCACATGAGCCTTTTTTGGAATGCTGTTAACAGCACCCAAAATATTTTTATTTCTACAATTGTGTCCTTTCAAGAATCATGCACTTCTTTCTGGCCCCTGCAATCAAAATCCCCCTGTGTTCTATTGTAGATAGGTGACTCTTCAATAACCTTTAGACTTATTAGACTTTTGTCCTCCCAAGTTTGTCTCTTTTCTTTGTAGTCATTGAATCATAGAATGCTTTGGGCTGGAAGGGACCTTTAAAAGTCATCTAGTCCAACATCCCTGCAGTGAGCAGGGACACCTTTACATCTGGTTGCTCAGAGCCCTGTCCAACCTGACCTTGAATGCTTCCAGGGATCGGGCATCCACCACCTCTTTGGGCAACCTGTTCCAGTTTTTCACCACCCTCACTGTAAAAAATGTCTTCCTCATATCTAGTCTAAATCTACCCTCTTTTAGTTTAAAAACATGACTCCTTGTCCTGTCACAACAGGCCTTGCTAAAAGACTGTCTCCATCTTTCTCTCATCCACTCTTTATCCTCAAATATCTAGAAGTCAGAAACACGTTTTGCTTCGATACACTGTTCTTACTAGTGCTATTGGTTTATGTTTTACTTGCATCAACAGATACATCTATATAATGCTTTATTACTTGCACAAAAAGCTTTGATTTATGAATAGACCAACTGAATTCAGTGAGACTATTTGTAAACACAAAAGCATGCTTAGGAACTCAAGGTCATTAACCACATTTGTAGGTTAGGACTCAACACAGCACTTACTACCTCTTGTTCAACCAGTAGTTGAAAATTCAAAACAGCTGAAGATATTCTGGAATGTCTCAAGAGATAATACTAGGAAATCTAAATAGTAAAGGTAACAAGAAATCTTGAACACATGGGTAGGAATTAGGATTATTTAGATAGAAAGGGTGAAGTGAAACATAAATGGGAGAGAACTAAAGTTTTGCACTGGGAAAGGTTCATAGTAGGCCAACAGGTAGAGAACACAAACCAATAGGCAACAATCATTTTGATGTTAATTATCTAAATTGCAGCAATCCCATCTGGTAAGAGAAAATATGAAATTAAGAATTTTATTGCATGAAATAACTATGAAATTAAATCCTTTCTGAATAGAATGCTCTACATTTATGCAGTTTACACATGTTGTTGTGCCACCTGAAATGGAGGTGTAAGAGGGGACATAGACCCAATACTATTCATGTCTTTATAACAGACTTATCTAACCAACAGGGATTCAATGTGATATGCAAATTTCCTTAATCCCTTTAAAAAACACTGTAGTTCCTTCTGGTCAATGACCACAATAAGGATGCAGCATGAGCTTCTTCAGACCCAACCCAGTTACAATTCAGATACCAAAACACCAATTACGTTCCTTACAAAATACTCCAAAAAATCTTAGTCAAAACTCACAGGTTTTGTGGTAAACATGGTGGAAATCTGTAACAATACCCACATAATTTGAGTTCTTCCAGTGTGAAAGACAGGAAATACTGTTACTACAAACCCATTCAATAATCAAGAGTTCTGATGAACTCAATAAGAAAATTAATAAATTCTGCACAACAGTTTCTTAAATTTCCTTCAACGTGAGATTAAAACTTGTTACCACCATCCTATGCTTTTTTTAAGCTTTAATCATAAAAAAGAATTCGGTATAAAAACACTCAAAGGTCATTTTCTATAGAAATCATCAAAAACTGCTGTGAGAAAACAGGTTTTTTGCAGCTGTATCTGATAAGCAGCTGCCTTTTTTCCCCAGAGAAGATACAGGATGCAGACAGTTCTGCAGAGCAGGCAGAGTAACTGGATGTTAAAAGGGATAAGTCTAAAATAGTTAATACTTCAGTAAAATAAAGGAGGTTAGCAGGAATATTGTGTCCAGTTCTGGGCCCCCCAGTTGAAGAAGGATAGGGAACTGCTGGAAAGAGTCCAGCACAGAGCCACCAAGATGAGGAAGGGGCTGGAACATCTTCCTTATGAGGAAAGGCTGAGGGAGCCGGGTCTCTTTAGCTAGGAGAAGAGGAGGCTAAGGGGTGACCTCATCTCTGCTTTTAAATATGTGAAGGGTGTGTGTCAGGAGGATGGGTTCAGGCTCTTCTCAGTGAAGCCCAGTGACAGGACAAGAGGCAATGGCTGTAAGCTGAAGCATAGGAGATTCTGTGTGAATACACGTAGAAATTTTTTCCCAGTGAGGGTGATGGAGCCCTGGCACAGACTGCCCAGAGAGGCTGTGGAGTCTCCTTCTCTGGAGAGATTCAAATCCCGTCTGGACACACTTCTGTGTGACCTGGTGTAGGGAATCCTGCTGTGGCAAGGGGGTTGGACTAGATGATCTTTTGAAATCCCTTCCAACTCCTAACATTCTGTGATTCTGTGAAATCTCAGAATTCAGTAATTCATCTTGCAAGCAAATGAACCATCTCTACACTAGTAAAACTTGGTTGCTACATGGAAGCTTTTCCTTCACAACCTTTAAGTAGTGTATTCAGTTGATACGCACAACAGACTATGGATGCTACAAGAGACATCTGCATCCAGACCATCACTGAATACACAGTGCTCAGGCCACAATTAGTTTTCTTACAATGTATTTTCACAGCTTATCTCAGTCTTTTATTTTTGGTTTTACTCTGCAAGTCCCAGCAGATGGACAGTTCAGTGTTGCTTTGGGTGAACTAAAACTATTTTAAAAATAAACACCACAGGTAACACAAATTTTTTGGTTTTAATAAGGGTAAATGTAGAGTCCTGCATTTTGGTCGTAACAACCCCCAGCAGCGCTACAGGCTCGGGAAGGAGTGGCTGGAGAGCTCCCCAGCAGAGAAGGACCTGGGGGTGCTGATCGAGGGCCGGCTGAACATGAGTCAGCAGTGTGCCCAGGTGGCTAAGAAGGCCAATGGCATCCTGGCTTGTATCAGGAATNTGAGGGGAGACCTTATTGCTCTCTTCAACTACTTGAAAGGCCATTCTAGGGAGGCGGGTGTTGGCCTTTTCTCCCTTGTGACTAGTGACAGGCCTAGAGGGAATGGGCTTAAGCTGAGCCAGGGTAGGTTTAGATTAGATATTAGGAAGAATTTCTTTCCTGAAAGAGTGGTGAGATATTGGAATAGGCTGCCCAGGGAGGTGGTGGAGTCCCCATCCCTGGAGGTTTTTAAGAAGAGGATAGATGTGTTTCTTCAGGGGATGATTTAGGGCTAAGAGTAGTGTAGGGCTATCGGTTGGACTAGATGATCTCGAGGGTCTTTTCCAGCAGTAATGATTCTGTGATTCTGTGATTCTGTGAAATGTTTAACCCTTGTTAACGTTGAGATATGTGCATCCGAGAATCTATTTAAGATTAAATCTTGACTCATCAGGATTTTAGAGTCCTGTTCACAAGTTTGTGCAAGAGAAAAATCCCACATCTGTATTAAATTGAGAATACAATCTTGCAGTTCAGCACTCCTGCAACAGACAATCTTCATCTCTCAGAGTGAATGATTATAATTTCAGAGTATCATTTAGAAGCACATTGGACCAAATTAAACAAACAAACAAAAGAATGTGAGAGAAACCTGATCCTAAACCAATAAAACGTTACACTTTTGGCTCAAGTTTTTCTTACATGTGAGACAACTTCACTACTGTGCAGTATCAGTGACACTTTGGGGTACTACAAGCTGACTATCTTTCAACAGCTATATAAACAAGCCCCTTAATGACAGACAACTGGCAGGGCACATTTCCTAGCCCCTCACCTCTCTAAGAATGTAGTTAAGGTCTGCAAATCCTGACTACCTCTCTTTAAGGTTATATTTCACCCCATTTGACCATTTAGTCTCATCCTATCTTGTCCCAAAACATCAGATAGGATTAATAGCAAAAGAAATAAGGATTTATCAGGACTCAGGTGTTATATTATATAGGGGTTACAGGTTAACACAGACAAAAACCTTTATTCTAACCTATATTTAAGAACTAAATACAATCTCAGTTGATACAGTAGCTCTCACCCACAGTCACTTTTTCTTGTGGCACTTTTAAGAGAGGGTGAACTCAGGTAGCTGTTTTCAAACAGCTAAAGCTGATATAAACTGGGGCTACTGTGCTCCCCTCACTTGAGCTGACACTTTTGCAATGACCTAGAGAAGGGAACTATTCTAAAAACATGAGACCTAGGAAAAAGGAAAAGCTTTCAGCCACTTCAAGATCTTTCTTAGTCAAATACTGTGCAATATTTAGCATCCTGTTCTAATGAATAAAAACAACAAAGAGGATTCATATATTCATTTAGGGGGTTATTTATTTGTTTGTTTCCCCTATAGTGCTTCCTACAGTTTCTATAGTATATATCTATATATATATAGATATATACTATAGAAATAGTTCTATATATAGTTTCCCTATATATATACTATACTATATATATACTATATATTTTAGTTTCCCTATATAGTGCTTCACTGTGCCTGACTCAGAGAGACATATTCTGAGAAATTTATAAATCTATAATGTCTATAAAATCTATATATAGATCTATAACTCTAAATCTATAAAACCTATAAATTTATTCACCCAATATTTATCACACTTGCATTCTATTACACTTTTAATGGCTCATGCTGACAGACACAGTATTTTGTATACACTTAACATGTTGTAACACTAATGAACAAGAAACTTATTTACACCTCTCTTGGAGGGTAAGCTGTTGCTTAGGGTTGTAACAACACACCTGGATGAAGTGTGGATCTCATACTGCTTCTATTTAGTTTGAAAAAAAATGTAAAAAAGGGAGTAGAGGAATGATGGACCTGTAATATCATATATTAAATAAAAATTCTAACCCTTGCAGTACCAGTCAGTATTGATTTGTTTGATGTTCATTAAATACAAGTTTTCTGGAAATGAATAGTTCATAGTTTTCTTCAGTGCTTCTATACTTACCAAGAAAACCTACCAAAACATTGAATCATAGAATCATTTAGGTTGGAACAGACCTCTAAGATCTTCAAGTCCAACTCTCGACCCAACACCACCATAACTAAATCATGTTGCAAAGTACTACATTTATACACTTTTTGAACACCTCCAGGGATGCTGACTCTACCACTTCCCTGGAGAACCTGTTCCAATACTTAACCACTCTTTCAGTGAAGAAATTTTTCCTGATATTTAACCTGAACGTCCCCTGCAACAACTTCAGGCCATTTCCTCTTGTCCTGTTGCTTGTAACCTGGCAGAAGAGACTGACCCTCCACCTCATTATAACCTAGTTTCAGTTACTTGTAGAGAGAGATAAGGTCTCCCCTGAGCCCTCTCTTCTCCAGACTAAGCAACCCCAGCTCCCTCAGCCACTCCTCAGTAGGCTTGTGCTCTAGATCTCTCACCAGCTTCTGTGCCCTTCTTTGGACACACTCCAGCAACTCAAAGTATTCCCTGTAGCGAGGGGCCCAAAACCGAACACAGTATACAGGCTTCAGCCTCACCAATGCCTCATACGCAGGGACAATCACTTCCCTAATCTTTTGCCCTTCTTGGTCACCTGAGCACACTGCTGGCTCATGTCCAGCAAGCTGCTGACCACCCCCTGCAGGTCCTTTTCTGCTGGGCAGCTTTCCAGCCAGTCTGTCCTAACCCTGTAGCATTCCATGGTGTTGTTCTGACTTATCTGCAAGACCTAGCGCAACATAAATCTCAAAACTGTTCTGCACCAAATAAAAATAGCAGGACAATGGATTCACATGCTTGAGACCTCTTTGGAAACTGAAAACACACTAATACTACATTGGTGGGACACTGCTGTGACAGGCTTTTTTTTTTTTTTGAGATTCAAGGGAATATTTGTGTTGGGAATGTTGAGTTGTTAATATGATTCAGCTATGCTGGAAAATCATATCCTGAAACAATAATCTAAACCATTGTTTGGGGAGTCAGAGGATGATCTACGACCTCAGAAGTGAGTGCACTAAAACAAAGGTTGCCATTGTGTCAGCAAGACTGGAGAAACAAGACTTCACCAGCTCCTTGTGGCTTCTAGTGACTTCCCACAAACTCTGTGCAGTGATGCAGAAATCACAGTTATGTTTTTGACAGCACAAGCACACAAAAATATTAATACTGTGGACCACACAGAATGTTTAAGAAACTATTTGCTCTTTGAAGTGTATACACACAATCACCTATCATTGGCAATTGCCCAATACCTATGTAGTGAACTGACTGTCACACCATCTCTTTGCACTGACATTCAGCATTTAGATATTTTCAGCTGCCCTTTTAAATAAAATCTTCTCTATCGACTTTGTATTTAATTTTGTTATATATCTTTTTAGCTTTACCAGGCACAGTTAAACTCTTCTCCAGTGGCTTTTCTAGATCCTCAAATTCTTGGTTAATATAAACCTGAAGGAGCAAAGAAGCAACTAAAAGCAAACTCCACAACCTGTCCGACAGCTGCAGATTGTGACTGCTCAGTGATTCAGGTTTTTGACTAGCTGTCTTAGCAATAGTTACATCATTCAGATTTGTCTTTTTAATAGCTAATTTACAAAAAACAACAAAAAAAACCAAGAAAAACCTTTCCCCCGGGGTGTTGACTCTCTGAAGCAGAAAATAATGAAAACATCACTGAAACATCAGTTCCACTTGTAAACCTTCAAGTATGCATGACGAAAGCACTTCTCTGCTACGGAGTTTTTTCCTGTTTTCTTTTTTTTTTTTTCCTCATGAATCAGCTTGGAGCCATGTTCTAGTGTCTGTGGAGAAAATGGCCTCTTACATTTAGCCCCTGGTTCTACAAACACTAATATACATTCTTATTAGGTCAGCAAAACTAACCACACGGGCAGGTTTGCAGGTTTGACTTCTGTGACAGGTATGCTTTGCCCACAGCAGATGTAACCCCAGAGTGGTAACGGGAAGCTGCACCAGCACCAGCACCCCCAGGCTGGCAGGGATCAGAGGGATCCACGCTGCTTCGGGCGCGGTGTGGGGACACCTGTAGCACGTCAGGCCGCGGGCTGCTGCGTCCCAGCGAGCCAGCAGTAACAGACACGGGATCTGTAGCCACCAAGCCCAAGGCCGCAGCCTGAGTATATACTAAGCTGAGGCCAGATACGACGCACAAAAGCCACCCCCAACGGCTCCCTTTGGCGCCCCTTGCCTCCTCCTGTCATTTCTACAAGGCGCAGCCGACATGCAGCCACAACAAAGCCACCAATGCCCGCTGGAGTGCCATTTCTACTCCTCCGAGCTCTCCCCCTTCCCCGTTCCCGACCTCCACAGCCTCCCACAGTCCAATCGGCCAGGACCTCTCCTGTCGCAGGTGCGGCCCCACGGACTACGCACCCGAACGCGCAGCGCGCTGGGTAATGTAGTCCGAGTTGCGAGGGGCGGGTAGCGGCGTGAGGAAGTGTGTGTGTGGGGGAAAAGGCACAGGGAGCGGCCACGGCGGCCCAGCTTTCCCGCGGGAGAGCAGGGCGAGGCACGGCTCTGCCTGAGAGCAGCGGTCTGGCCGGCGGGAGAGGCCGTGCTGGTGGGGCCGGTAGGCGGCGGCATCTGGACGCGGCGGCGCGGCCAGCCCGCCCGCTCGGGAGGAGGCGGGGGAAGCGGAGCTGCCGCGCGCTGCCGCATGTGCCTGGAGCGGAGCCGGAGCGGGCAGCGCGAGCCATGGCGGAGCATGGCGCCCCGGCGCCCGCAATCCCCAACGGCGAGTGCGCCGCCCGCCTCACCGGCAACAAGGTAACCGTCGTGCTGGGCGCCCAGTGGGGCGATGAGGGCAAAGGCAAGGTGGTCGACCTACTGGCGCAGGACGCCGACATCGTCTGCAGGTGCCAGGTGAGGAGACATCCGGGGAGCGAGGGAGGCCGCGGGTGTCACCTTGAGGCAGGCGTCCCCGCCACCGGCCCCTCTGGCCGCCCGGCTCCGGTCAGGCACATGTTTTCGCCCCTGTTCTGCCCGGAGCGCCGTCTTCGGCGCGGGACTGGGCGGTGGTGCCCGGTACGGCTGCGGGGTTCCCGCCGCGCGGGGCGGGGTGCAGCTTCACCGGGGCAGTGAAGCCTTCTCCGGCGGGGCGAGGAGCCCGTGGCGAGAGCATTGCCGCTGGGCTCTACAGCCTTCCCGCGCCTCCTTTGTCCCCGTCCCGGTGCCGGGGGGAAGGAGGAGGAGGAGGAAGGCGCCTTCCTCGCTGCCAAGAGCTGGCCTCCAGCAGGAATGCACCCGGGGGTCGCGTCCTCCCCCTCGGGCCAACCGCCGCCAGAGTCTTTGTCTTGGGGGCGCCGGGCAGGGGCCGCGGTCGGCGATCCCCACAGCATCGCTGCTGGGAGCGGGGCGAGAAGCCTCCCCGGCGGCGGCGTGGCCTAAAGCCATGCGCACCGCGTGTTAGCGTGCTAGCCATCCCCGCTCGGAGGGGTAGTGCTGGCCCCGGCGCGAAAACAGCAGTTACAGGATGCGTGTGAGAGGATATGTGTAGACCACAACAACTTCGTCGTCTTCGGGGAAAACTAGCTTTTAAAAGACTCGCCAGCCCTTGCTTCAAGATCATTGTTGTGTCAATGAAATCCAGTCTTTCCATGTGGATTTCTTATTTTTTTTGAAGTTTCTTCTCTGTTACTCCCGCAGAAGAGGAAAAAAAAGTCTAACCTGCAAGCAAAGTACTCTTAAATGCCTGCGTTAAAACAACACAGATCTGAGTTGTTTTTTTGTAACCTTTCTAGTGTAGCAATTCTGTAGAACACAACATAGTGAACTAAAGCTCTGTACGGTTTTTTTTCTTGAAAATAGCAGCTCTAAATGCCTACGGTGTGTGCAGATGTCATGTAAGTGTTATCTGTATACTTTTCTTGAATACACACATTAAATTTGCTCTTAATTAAATTTATTTTGGAAGGGTAAACCATTTCCTGAAAAGTTCAAACACTGAAGCACTGCATTATCTAATGAGAACTGCAGGTAAAACTAGTGTTTTCAAAACCAAGTCACTGGCAAAGCTGAAAAATAAAAAACTTGAACCTCAGAGGCTTTAATTTTGAAGTAAACAAAAGTAATCATAAATAGTTGTTTTACAAATGAATTACGTGTTTCTTTGTATCTTGTTTAAAAAAAAAAAATCCATGTGCTGTGGCATTGTTGTCTGGCTTTGTGGGTTTTAGAACACACTGACTCAGTTTGTCCTTTACAGCTTTGTTCTTAAAACTTGAAGGGCACCTAGGTGAGTATGTATGTATGTTTAATACTAAGAAGTGGAGAGAGAGGGGCAGACAGTGAATTTTTTTGTGTGAATGTGGTTTATAATGTATTCATTACTTCTTTTGAATTAGTAAAAAAAAAAAAGAATGTTATTTCAAGCTTGAATTTCATGGCCATTCTAACAGCAAGTTGCTCCTGCTGAAGGAAGGAGTTTTTCTTTCTTCCCTTTCCTGTTGATGGCTGTGTTGTCTGGGTCACCTCCTGTGCACTGACTCTGGCAGCTGAACACTTCTGTAAGTTGATTTAACTCTCGAAAATGGCAGGAAACTGTTTTTCATTGGATTTGCTTGCTACTGTTTTAGTAAGTAAAACTGAATATAATTGGCTCAGAGGACTTTGATGAAAAAAGGAGCCAAGGGCAGTGTAAGCACAAAGAACATTTTTTCAGAATGAGAGAGAAAAATAGGAATATTGTTTTCAGTGGTACTGAGCTGTTAATCATCTTGCTATTTGCAGAAGCATATTGTTGACTTTTTTGTTAGTCCTGGTAAATTTAGAGTGTTAATATCAGTCTTATTGGAGCTTCTAATTTTTATTTTGCCACTAAAGTCTATGCTAGGATGGTTCTTTCTATTCAATATGCCACAGAGTCCTGGACTGCCTGTGGATGAGATCAAATATTTCTAGTGTGTTCTTGTGAAAAATTTATTAGTAGTATTTTCTTAGAGTGCTTGGGAAGTTGTAGCAGGTCTAGTATGTCTCAGAAACTTGCATTATATTTGCAGAGAACCTGGGAGCTCTAGTGTGGCTTTCAAATCACTGCCTCTGGTTCTGTGCAGATGGAGGGCATGAAATGGTCTGGTCGCAGAACTGAGCACTGACTACCACTTAATTTTAGGGTGCCTGTGAAAACACTGTAAAAAGTTGTAGTCTAAGTTAGTTAGCAGGTGTGCTAATAACTTCAGTAACTTGTTTAACTAGGTGACTGTGGCATCTAGAGTGAGTTACTTTCTTAGGTACAGTCAGCCGAATAAGTGTGTCAGGAATTAAGCTGCATTATGACTCTGAAGTGTCACCCTCCGCAGTATTTTATCTTAGGTTTAGAGATTGTTGAAAGGACTCCTGTGCTCAGTGCAAGAGCATGGAATTTTCTTTTCAGGAGGCAGATTCACATTTATCAAAAGTAGTTTTGTGGTTTCAAGTGCAACTGTTTGAAGAGACTAGACTGAAATCGGAATGCATCCAGGGGGTACGTGTATGCAGTTGCTAATGCAGCTGCACTGGCAGCTATGATAGTTTCATGAGGGGGCTTTTCAGGTACATAGACAACTATGTCTATATGACAGGCAAAGTATGTATGTGTTCTTCTACTGGTAAATTTGAATTTGCCTTCATTTACCTCTCAGAGGTATCTGGTAAAATGTTACTTTTGATAAAACAAATGTATTGGTGAGACTTTTGCACTTAAACCTACATCTGGTCATCAGTGGCTTACAGAGCAGTCTGTTTACCTGATATCACATAAATCATAGTCCAGGCAGTAAAATAGCAAGACTTGGTTTGAGATTTAGGAGTAGTTGCCTTTTGATTGACATAGTTTCCTTGTAGTAAGCAGTTAGCCTACTGCCATCAAACCTGGCAAATTTTGAAAGTTATATGTTGTAGTTTTTGTCAATCCCACAGGTAATGGAGAGTTAAGCAAAAACGTCTCCTGTTCTGATTAAGGAACTTCCCACCATTGCAGAATGCAACCAAACGAAGGAATTTAATTACCAGAGTTTAATTTGTTAGTGGATGTGGGAATGGCAAATTAATGCAAGTGAATTATTTTAGATCAAAATAACTAAAGTACAAAAATATGGTATGTATCATTAACACCATCACCTGCACTGGTAAATTGACCAGTGTCTGCAGTACAGCAAAAAGAATGGTAACATCTGTGCTGCAGGAGTCTATTCTCTTTTACTGGTTTCATCAACACATTTTTGGTCACTTCTCATCTTCCTGTTGCAGGTAGCTGATTTATTTGGAGTATATAATTCACACAGCTGAATAAGATTTCTGACTCTTCAAATTATTTTTAAGCCATGCTCCCTATAAAAAGAAAATCCTATTTTGCTACTTCTTCAGTTCTATTGTACATCTTGCAGCTGCTTACCTAATCATCTCGGCTGATTTCGGTATGATCTGCCTGTGACTTACCATTACTGCTCTTCTTGCTGTGGGGTCACATGATTCCTGCTCCTGAACTGCTAATGCATGGTAATTGCAGTGTGTGGTTTCTTCATATTCCATTTCCTCTTCCTCTCCCAAAACAACAGTGTGTGTAGTGATGCCACTGCTGATCACAAGATGATGAGGCAGTTCAGTGCAAGAGTTACTAGAGGAGTTTTCAGTGTGCAGATTCTTGGGGTTAAGCAGCTACCATTGATCAGCTGGTAACTGCCAACTGAAGTCCTCAGAGCAGTGCAGCCTGATACCTCCATATCACTAGTCAGTATACAACCACTTTAAAAACTGAAATTTCCTTACCTTCTGGTCACCAAGCTGAGTTTTGTTTATTTTTCTAATTATTGTTGTTTGAAGAGGTATTTTAGTCTAGAGCCTTTGAAGGCCATGCAGAATTAGGAGTAGTGGAGTCAGTAGCCATAGCTATTGGTGCTTTTTTCAGTTGTGCAGGCATTCGATACGTGATGTTGAGCTAGAGCTGGTTTTTTTTGAAGTGCTGGGTGCACTTTTGGACCTTCTACTGGTTGGCAGTATGCCAATAGTGTGCTCTGGTGAGGAAAAAGAGGTCACTAAAATGAATTATTTGACCTGGCCTATCAGTGAGTCATATGCTTTACAGACCTGTTTTAGAGCATCAGTGACAGATGATCTCCTATTGTAAACAATCACGCAGTGTCTAAATTATCTCAAACAGGAGAACAGTTGAAATCTGACTTTTACAGTTCATGAAGTTTGTACCATTAAAGGAGATCTTAATAGCACTAAAGAGCAAATGATGCCTTGATCTATTGGTTTCTTACTGTTGTTTCAAGCTTACTGTTACTACAAAAGCTTACTGTGGTTGGTTAAAATGCAGTACTCTGTAGCAGCTTATTAAGACTTTAAATAAATTTTATATATCTACTGTACTACCTCACACATTTGGAACATGTTCTTTGTAAATATTCCCAAAGTCACTTTTTGTTTTTCATATCTTTTCTTAAATACTCTTGTGAAATGTAGCAAACATTAGTGGGGTTTTGTGCACTGAAACAACATAGTGCTGGACCAGTCTGTCCTTTGAGTGTTTTTCTTGTTCCTTATCTGCCTGCCTCAGTTGATCTCTCTTTCTCTCTTAGGAATAAATTAGATTGGTCTTCATTCTGGACTTGGGTAATGAATCCTGTTCCCTAACTATGCCTACATATGTAGGCATTGCAGCAGTGAGAGGTTTTGCAAATCAGATGAGACTAAGCCAAGACCAGCTTTAAAAAGTCTTCCTTATTGTTGTATTTCAGTAGCAGTTCCACAGTGCAAGTTCTATCAGTGTAGAAAAATGTATAGAATTTTCTGAGATTAATAGACATAAGTAAAGTTAATGTTTTATCAGGAGAAAACAGGTGAATGTGTGAAACATAATGTGCTTATTCTGTCATACACTACCTCAAATCACACTCTTGATCTTGTTCTGATGCAGCAGTTCTTGTACTACACCTTTGAAAGTTTCAAGCTTATTATTGTGTAACATGAGGGCTTCTTTAACTAGGTTTAGATCTTAACAAACATGAATGGGTTGTCAAAGAAGAATATTGCTAGCTACGGGATGTTGTTTATACTGAAATCCAGGAGTAGGTCATACAGTAGAGATTAACTGCTAATTCATTGGGGACAGAGGGAGGAAAAAGCAGGAAATTCATGACGAAATCTGTGATGTGAGAAAATGTATTGGCTATAAACCCTTTTTGTTTTAGAGAGGGATGGTTTGCAATCTGAAGTTCAAAATAGAATTTTGACCACAAGTATTGAAATGAGAAGCAAGTAGCCTAGTAATTGCAAAGCTATGTCTCATTAGGGCTCATCATAGGAGTTCCGATGTGCCTCTTTGTTAGATTGATCAGCTTTTTAAAGGTGTATTCAGCATTCCCACATTGTGTTGTGGAAAGAAGGAGCTTTTCTTATGTTTGTTGTAAGTAGTGGTAGTATCCAGCCTTCTTAATGTGTTTTTTACTTTTCATTTAAGAGTTAAATGAAAATGTTTACAACCGTCTGATGCCAAAGCAACATTGACTTGTTTCTTGCTCAACTTGGCAGTCACTTGTATAGCTAGCTCAGAAACAACAGTGGTTGCCCTAAGCTAAAAATGAATGCTGGAATGTGGTAGCAATAAAAGTAAACTGTAGAAAAAATTATGCACACACACATGTGATGGGGAGAGTTGAAAGGAGTCTAGGGCTTCTTCCTTAGCGCAGCATGAGATAACATCTCTTCAAACTTAGACAGCTAATTTCTATTCTAGAGCAGCTAACTTGAAAGACTTCTTTGCTCTACCCTGAGGCATCATATTTTTCAGATAGACAACTTGGCATTATCATGTCAGAAGAAAAGACAGTGATTGTCATAGACTTTTTGGGTAGCTCTCTTAAATGTGTATGTCAGTATTTCAGAGCTGCTTTCAATACTTTTGTATTTAGTATCAGTAGAGAGGGTCATTCACAGTGAGCTTTTAACAGTAATTTCAGTTTGGTTTTCTAATAAATCTTTTTTTTCCTGTGCACCTCCACTGTTAAAGGTGCAATAATGTAGACCAGTCTTAGCAGTTATGAGAGGACTGTGGTAGGTGAGATTTGGTGTGTTAAAAACAGATTTAACCGTTCTACTTACTATACTAATGTCTAGTCTGCTCTTGCCAAGTAAAGATACACTCTGAAAATAAAATGCATATTTTCAACTTATGTAGGTCTGAAATGGAGAAAGATAATGCTGTTGTTCCTACCTTATAGTTTCAAATGCATTATATTTTTATGGGTTCCTACAGTGATATTTTTACTTGCATGTTCTACTTACGTGTATACACATGCCTCATACTTGAGTGTATGCTTCCTTGGTTAGCACACATTTAATCTTGCTCTTTGTGCTCTACACAGATGTTTTAAAAAAGAGGGGTTTTTTGTTGTATGAGTATTATTTTTGCTTTCAGTTTATGAACAAGCAGCTCTGCTTAGTGAGAGTCTTTCAGTGAATGATGAATTTATTAATTGTGTACATTTTTCCTGGAAGAGTCCTGTCTGCCAGGAAAATGGAAGAGGTGCAAATCCTTTTCCCTTAAACTGGAAGGACAAGTGGTCAAGTTCTTTGCATACTTTTCAGGTAAATCAGTGAGTTTGGCTTGGAACCCAGGACCATGGAAATTTCCTAGGCAAATTCACCACAGGAAATCGTTCTGCTTCAGGGTTTCTCTCTAAGCATTTGAGTATAGCTTTGTGTTGGTTTCAGTCTCTTTGGAAAATGAGTTCCATGCTTTCTCCATTATTGGCTTCATTTAGCTTCAAATGAGCTTTTAAGGAAGAAGGCATTGGATGTAAAACATACTGGACTATGTAATGCAGTTTGGTGTTGGGTGTTTTGTTGTTGTTTTTAAGTTTAAAAATTGTGTGCCCTTTTAAACATTAATATTTTTGGAATACATTAATGGAAAGCTGAGTAAATGAATTCTTAGAAAACATTCTTGTTCTACCTTCATGTTTAGTGAAACCTGGAACAAAAGCCCTGCTGATGGTTATTTCAGCCTCAGTGTTCTGTTAGCTGAGTTTTGGTAGTGGCTGGTTAATCACTGTAAACCTGAAGTTTTACCTGATAAACTTTCTTTTCTATTTTAATTCAGCAAGAAAACCTTCTTGTCTAAGAAGAGCATCTATCTTTAATCCTGACACTAAAGGTCCCAATGCAAAAAGGTTGCTGAAGTAGTCATTCTTCAGAAGGTCTAATTTATAAGTCATTACTGTTTTGTCAAATTAACTGCAGTAAATTATCAAGTCTCTACCATAACTCCAAAAAAGATTGGAGCTCTTGCACTATGGGAAGAGTCAAAGTGAGAAGACTTGCCTTGCTTCAGGGTTGCTCTTACATTCTTTTGAGTTTACTAGCTTGAGTCTAGAATAAACCTTTCTACAAGTTACACTTCTAAAAACTGTTTCAGTCTTCAGAGCTGTAAGGAAATAAAGAGGTAACACAAGTACCTGACAACAGTTTTATGATTTAATGTTGATAGTATTGTTCATTTTTTTTACTGAAAATACTTTAGCTGGCAGTTAAGATATTTAAAAGCTGTAGGATGCAAGAGAAAATAAGCCTTTTTTCATTGATAAGGGAAGTGCTGAAATGAGTTACTTTAAGTAAGTACTGTAGATGTCCTACTGGAAATACTACTCAGAGTCCTCTTTGATACTATTGATTAGTCTTCAGTATGTGTTCAGTGTGTTGTTTATGGTAAGTACTGCCTTCTAGGGCTTTAATAGCGTTTTTTGTCAAGCTGTCACGTGTTTGATTTATTGGAATTTCAAGCTTCTTCCCAGTGAATATCAACTAGCAGATAATAACCTTTTTTCCTTCCAAATTAGTATTTTCAGCCAGTCAAAACTGTAGCAAAAGGGTTTTTTCCCCAAGAGTCTTTATCAAATAGCCCCCAGATGTACAATACTTGCAGGTGCTTTTACTATCTCCTGCCTTCTCTGAGCAGTGTAACTGATTCTGCTCACATTTGCCAGGGTGGGTGTTTTAGAATAGAGTCTTGTTTTGTGTGTAGTACTGACCAACCTATCTAAATTGAATATATGCATGCAGATTCTTAGGTCTGGTGCTTCAACTGAGAAGGATTTTTAGGCTACTTAGTATCTTTAGCAAGCTGAGGAAAAGAACCAGTTTTTTGTTTGCTTTAAAAAAATAAAATCTCTGAGCAGTTTAGCACTATAAAAGGAATATTTCTAAAGTGGTACTTCATAGGGAATGTTTCTTGGATTGAGGTTTTTAGAAAGTCAGTAACTATGGAGTTTTGTTACCAGGATTGCTGTCATTCTGACAGGACTTGTGTGATAATTTGTCTACCAGTACGTACCTCTCTGTCGAAGTCCTGTGTACTTAGCTGTTCAACATGTTGAATAGCTTGGATATTTCAAGATTACCAGCTATTAGTTAGGGATTATATGCTTTTTCAAGGCAGTGATTCAAGCAGAGCATGCCAGTAAAATTGGAATAACATCTTTTTGAAAGGCTTATGCATTTAGCTAGTATTTAGTTACCATACAACAACAGGTTTTGCTTAATGTATTATAGATTGGGTAATGGTCTTGTACCTGATCTTACTTCCACTATTTTACTGTGTGACTTAAAATACTCTAAAATATTATTATAATTTAATAGTGTCAGGATCATGAAAGGAGAAGAAAGGCTACTGTGTCTTAACAGCATTTTAAATTGTTCATCCATCAGAGCATCACACTGAAAGGTCCCTGAACTACATGCATATAGTGAAATGCAGATGTTGTGCTTGCAACAACTCTTTCCATAAGGAGTACTAGGAAATTTTCATGGCTGAGTTTTTTGTGTGTGGGTGTTTTGTTTGTTTTGTTTTTGTATCAAGGCTATGATTAAAACAGCTGTTCTAAGATGCCCAACTTCTTAATTACTTGAATTGTTTTAACTGATACTGTTGGGAAGAAAAACAGGTATTTGTTTCTACCTTCACTTTGTTAAGCACAAATGTTCAGTGTCACCTGGTGGCAGTTACTCCTTCAGCATTGCTGGCTGCAGGGTAGGCAGCAACTGGTAATCTGCAAACTGGAGACTTAATCCAACCACAAAACCAACCACCCTGACTTTGGTGCTGTATTTCAAAGTCTTGAGCAACAACAGTAGGCCTAGATATTGACTACAAGGCAAAGTCGAAAGTTAAGGAAGGACAACATTGTATTTGTATTACTTTCTATTACAAAGTTCAGCCTTCTGGCAGTTAGAAAGTTGGGGTTATTCAGACACACTATTTAACATTTTAATTCTGCTAAAGTTATGGGCTGCTGAAAGAGCTGATCCTGTGGTCACCAAAGAATCCTTAGAAAGAGGAGAGAGTACTGTTCCAAATCCACTGTTGAAAGATATCGGGAGAAAAAGTAGTGCAAGGAAAGGACAAAGTATGAAGAGACTGAATGCTTTTAACTTTATGAATCTACCTCACAATAGAGTACTTAGAAGATTGCTGACTTCTGAAAATCCAATTTTGGAAACCTTGGGGTGTGCTAAAATAACAATGCTGTACCTTGATAGACAGGCACAAGTAAATGGTGCTCTTTCTAAGCATACTATACTTGGGGCTTCAGTAGTAGTAAGCCCGTGTTGACCTCTTGGTAGGAGTATAATGTGTTGTTACTGGCTGTTGCTCTTTGTTTTGGGCAGTTACTGTGTTTTCAGGTGGAGAATCTGTTTTGTGTTCTGTTCTTTGGGAGAGCATGTGCCTGTTTTTCATATATGCACAGTTTTCTGTGTCGAAATCAGCCCAAGTCCAGAGGCTGTTTTCTAATGTAAAGAAAACCTAAAGAGAAACAGTTTGACTTCTATTTAAAAAAAAGTGTTCTCTTTAAGCTTTATTAGAACTTAAGGGAGAAAATAGTTTGTATTCTTACCTAAATAGCCTAGTAAAAACCTAGTCTAGAGAAATATTTGTTACATAAGCAGAAGTTAAGCATTATACATATTACATTCATGAAGTGCTTAGTGTCAGTTGTAATATCAACAAGAGCTGATTTTCTTTTCTTTAGTAATTTGCAGCATATACTTACAGCTGACAGTATTTGAATGCTAGGTGATGCAGCTTCTTGGGCAGTAAACATCTGTGTTTCTGTTTGTTTTCTGACTTTGTGTCCTTGGTATGTTTCAGGGTTGATGCTGTACTAAGAAAATTTCCAAGTAACTAGCAGATACCTTTTGGCATGAACTTCCAGCTTTAAAAAAAAATGTTAGAGTATTCTAGATTGTTTCTATTGAAATGAGAAGCTCACACCATGAGCTTTTTCTCTTAAATCCACATGATCTTGTTTCTCTTCCTCTGTCAAAGCCAGCTCTGCCTTGTCTGCTTGACCTCCTCCACAGCATGCATTCAAACCTCTGGAAGGGCTTACTCTGCTACTGTTCTGCAGAATGGGAAGAAAGCATCCCAGTGAAGAAGCACTTTGTTCAGAGCGCCACAGGTGCCTTACTATATTTGTATGAGAAGTCATCTTCCCCTCCCTCCCCCAGTCCTTTTGTGCAGTCCATCTGTTTGTAGCTGAATCCTGAATTACATTGCCCTAATGAGTGAGTGTGTTGACTATGGTATACTTTTTTGGCTCAGCTGAAGGAAGCATTGCCATTGTGCCGGGAAAAGGAGCCACTGCTGCATACACAGTGTATTCCAGACTGAGCAAGATAATCCTTTGGTCATCCTGTGCACTTGGCCTCTTTGTGTTGGTCCGAGGTCGAAGTTTCAGCATTCACACAGCTGGGAGAGAACTGTAGTTTGAGTACCTACAAGGTTACTGAGATATGGTAGACACATTACTGTATTACCATTATATTTTGGTAACTAGGGATAATTGCAAGCCTCAAGAAATTACGTACATATCTGAATTTTCTTCTGACAAAAGCTTTTTGCAGTGTACTGCAGATGGTTTGAGCAGGAACTTTTATTAATAGTGAAAATAAATTCTGCAGTTAGTTCTCTGTTAATAATGTTTGAACATTGGAATTAAAGGAGTGTTAGCTTGAGTGACCTAACTAGTCCCGTTTGGTTTATTGTGATGACAGAGGAGGAGTGAGAAATCCTGGTGGAAAGCCCTGAAGCCAGGAATGACTTTATCAGTTTATACCTTGAATGATGCCCAGAGGCAATAGTTGCCTGCATTTTGAAGAAGTTAGAGGATGACATCTCTGGCGGATGACATTGCTGGAGGATGAAAAAGATCCGAAACCAGACGCCATAACCTAACAACAACACACCCATCCACCTCATCAGCACTAGAACTCTTGAGTTCAGGTTTCTGTAATTACAATTGTTTACCAAACCTGTGTTAGGCAATGTCTGAACACACAACATGTGTACACTTTACTGCTAGTTCACTGTAAGTGTACAGTGTGAACCATTCTTTTAATACATTACAGTTCGTAATTGTGTAACTATACATTTGCAATTCTGCAGTTAGATGAGAGCTCACCTGTAAATCAACAGCAATGAATTCATGAAATGCTGTTCATAGAATCATAGAATAGTCACAGCTGGAAGAGACCTTGAAGATCATCGAGTTCAGCCTTTGTCCTAGCCCTATCAACTCGCTAAACGACTCCCCTCAACGCAACATCCACCCGTCCCTTAAACACCTTCAGGGATGGTGACTCAACCACCTCCCTGGGCATCTGTTCCAATGGCTGACAACTCTTTCAGTAAAGAAATTCTTCCTAATATGTAACCTGAACCTCCCCTGGTGCAGTTTCAATCCATTTCCCCTCATCCTGTCACTCTCCACCAGGGACAACAGACCAGTCCCTGCCTCTCTACAACCTCCCTTCAGGTAGTTGTAGAGAGCGATGAGGTCTCCCCTCAATCTTCTCTTTTCCAGGCTAAACAGGCCCAGATCCCTCAGTCTTTCCTCATAAGGCTTATGTTGTTTTAATGCTCTCCTAAAATATGGTTTGAAATTAAAAATATTTTTCAAAATGACACATTTTGACAGAATGACATCCAAAGCAGGATGGTGACTGACGTAATCTACCAGACGGTTGCTATCCATACTGCTTTTGGGATTGAATCTTTTCGTGTCATAGGCATTGTAATATTGTAAGCAACTAAATTCTGAGATTCAGATTTGAGTCCAATCTGAAAACAAGCATCTGGAGACCATGAGGTATTAGTATGGCCTAAGAGTGTGTTCCAGTGGTGATTTATCATACTAATGTCAGCTTTTCTACTTTTATTCTTTAGCAAAATCTGTTAAAGTGTAGCTACTTGCAGTAAACACTAAGTATCTATAACTAGCTTGCTTCTGGGTGAAGTGTGAGTTGTGCTATGTTTGTAGTTCAAGGTTTAAAAGGTGAAACGCCATTTTTATTTGGTCAGCCATGTGGTGTTTTTCCTATGAGCACAGAGCCAACACACCTTGACATCACTCAGCAATGCAATGGAGAAATCTTGACACCACCAAAACCCAGTAGCTATGTGCTCATGATAACAGAGTCTGAGTCTGCAGATGTGACCACTGATCTTTGGCTACTTCTGAATAGCACCAGTAGCTTGGCCAACTTTAAGAGACTAAGAATTTATGGTTAATCATGATCTAATCTCTGCAATAGGTAATTTGTCTTTGATATTCATGATGCTAGAAATTGTTTTTTTTAAAAAAGAAATTAAGCAACAAAATATGAACTCAAATCATCTGGTTAGCAGAGGATTTCAAATGAATAGCACTCACTAACTTTACTGTCGCTTGTGGGTTAGTTCCACTTTTTACTATGCTACTGTGGGAGAGATTGGACTTGTCTTCCCATTTGTAAATTACTACTGCCTCAGTACTTCAGTGTTGTACTTAGACCTATTTATTAAATATTCATTTAAAGCACTTCAGTGCTCATGTTAAATTGATCTAGACTGATATTAGGAGTGGATCTAATACAAAAGAACGATTTGAAGGAATCTGATGAGGAAGAAGACAGCTACTATTTTCAGCAGATGTACTTGACTGTACATAACTGTTCTTTCTTCCCTAAGAAAGGTTTGGCTTTGTTTCTCAAGCACTGAGTAGAAAACCAATGTCTTTTCTTACTAAAAAAAAAGTGTTTAATGTAGGTATAGAACATAATAGTTCTTAGAATATTGTCTAGTTTTGGAGTAACTTGCAGTAGCTCAGGAGTGTCAGCATTGCATTTCAAAAATAATTGTAAATTATCTACCTGCTAATCTAGTTAGTTAACATCCTTTGTGATCAAAGATACAATTGTAGAGTTGGTATGCTAAATAAGCTTTCTTAACAGCTACTGAGGAGTAGAAAGAATGGGAGGAGGAGGGTTAGTCCTGAACATTTATTGTTTTCATAAAAGAATAAACTTGAAAGGCTTGCTTCGTTTATGCAGTCTATGTTGTGAATCTAAATCTCCAATTAAGGCAGATCGCGTGCAGTGAAAACGGTCTGCATTCAGAAATCTTTACCATTTCTTCAAGGTACTGTTTGGTACATGGGGAAAAGCTACATTTTATTCCTAAATCATTTAAACTTTTATTAAATTCAGACATTTTCTGTGGGTAAAGGTTTGTAAGTGTTCCCTCTGTTTCCAAAGCAGGTGGAATGGCTGTAAATCTTCAAATAAATAATGCTGAAATCATGAGAATTTTCATTGCTAGCTTCCCCAAGATTAGGCTTTTACTTGTGGCATGTGTGTTTATATGCTGGCACAAATGTTTGATATCTAAGAATAATCTTTATTTGTAATATCAGATATATGGCTTTATGTATTGTGCTTGTGCTTTGTCAATGTTGTAGAGGTGGTGAGTAGCTATTGAGTCTGTTGCTTAGAAAAGATCTTCTGTGCTACATTCATTCTGAAGTATTTCAGAATAATGAAATGTCTTGTGCTGAAAGAAGACATAGATAAGTCTTCTTTCCTTTAAGCCTTTCCTTCTATGAAGCAGTTTGTTTCTGGTGCAAGGTGCCTGTAAGGATGTTCCTGTAGTTATGACTAATAGAATCTTTGGAATGTAACCTTGTCCTGCACAAATGACTCAGTCACAAGAGACTATAATCTTATTTTCAGAAGTATAACAAAAAAGAATGGGTAGTATTTGGTAACTGTTTTATAATCTTTTTAGTTTCATAAGCCTGTCTTGACCCTCTTAAGACATGGTCACAGATTTCTTTTTGTATTTTAGACACATTTCACAGTTTGCCAGATCTCTTCACAGTTTTTTATTTTTGTAGTGAAAAAAAGCTAAAGCTAGAAAAGTTAAGTTTTAGTTAGATGTAAACAGTTTCTGGTAACTTACAAAACCACAGTCACCTCAGTTGCCTCTAGATTCATTCCTTAACAGCACATTTCAGATATAACTAACTTGTGGTATCGCAGACCTCTCTTAGCACTGAGGAGGTGCAGAATGAACAAGTTAACTTTGCTGGTTACTGTTCACTGAAAAACAATCAAAGGACTGAACCCCAAATTCAGAACAACAAGCTTGCACATTGTCAAAGACCTAGACTTGGCTTTCCCAATAGCTATATGGTTTTATATACTTTTTCTTTGCTGAAGTTGCAGTTCTACTTTTGACATGTACTCTCCATAACTGTACTAGGAAACTAGTAAAACTGATGATGGCTTTTAGAAACGTTGGCATGTTCTACAATAGTTATGCTTCTGTCCAATAATTTTTAGAAACATTTTAATCTTATTCCAAGCTTTTGTACCTTTGATGAACCAAACTACTGTCCAAAGTCTGTATGACAGATAATGCTGATGTTGAAATTGTCAAGTTTGACAAAACAAGTTTGGCTGATTTCATGAGAAAAAGAGATCTCTGAAAGATCTTTTGTCAGTATCAGAAAGGAAAGCTGCAGAATTGGAGCTGGAATCAGTTTATTCCATCTCTCTACTGTATGTTCATTTGCTTTTAGTATCCAAAATAATTAAACACTTTTTTTTCCTTTCCTCTCCCCAGGGAGGCAATAATGCAGGGCACACAGTTGTTGTGGATTCTGTGGAGTATGACTTTCATCTTCTGCCAAGTGGTATCATCAATCCAAAAGTCACTGCATTCATTGGTAAGTGGGATATCTCTAAAAAACAGACAGGACTGTAGTAACAAACTTCTGACATACTGAAATAACAAACTGTAGCTGAGGAAACAGAGGATCAAGGTTTTTCTTCCTCAAATTCTCAAATTCTTGAACTGTGCTTTACCAGCTTCTTAATATTGTCTTAACTCAGCTGTAAAGTTTGGATTACTGAAGTCTCTTTTATTGTCTTGGATAGTTCATCTTTGTTTTATTTGTCCTATCAATGCAAACAGCTAGCTGCCTAGCACATCTTTATGCTCCCATTCCCTCATTTTCTCTACCAGCTAGTCTTTTATTCTCAGAAGTTCTCTGTTTTAATCTTCAGACTTGTGAAGTAGCTACTAGTACCTCGTGAAACGTAGCTCTTTCCTCCCTTTACCATTTGATTGTGAAATGAATGCTGACTGCAGAAGTTGTCTTCAGTATATAGTTCTTTCCAAAGGACATGAGAAGGTTTAGGACAGTGTTAGTACCCTGTGGTATGAGGATATGTGATGTTTGCTTCCTGAAAGGGCATTTAGATTGTCCTGTCTGTTATCAGTATGAGCCTATTTACCTCTCTCCGTCTCTTCGAATCCTGTTTCCTGTCCTACATTTTCTTTTCTTTTCTTTGTATGATCAACCTACTTATTGCTGTCTAGCCCTTAAAATTTCCTTTTAAAAATTAAGGTAAATGTAAAACATGTCTATAGAACATTTGTGTTTGTGCTTGTGTGCTGTTTCACAGATCATGTGAGTCTGGGTCACTAAAGGCCTGTCGACACTTAGGTCCTGACTTTTTGACACCCACATCTTCTGTTACACACTGTACTTCTCCAGTCAGGATTCTATTGCCATGCTCTTCCTAACACTTATTCCTGCATATCTCTTTGCTTTGAGCTTGTACTCGTGCCTCTCAGCTTGGTACATGTGCCAAGTGGTCATTGACAGTTTGCTGAAGACTGTAGCAACTAAAGAGTCTCTGTCACTAGTTACTTGAATCATAAACAGTACTTGCTGAATTCTTGGGTCCAGCTTGTAGTGACTGTATACTTGCAGTCAGGATTAACTCTTGGCTTGCTGGAAATTGGTGGTTAATTACCTCTTTTCAGCTGTTATATTGTGACTTGGTAGTGGGATAGTTGCAGATCAATTCGCCCTGCCTAATACTTGTACAGAAATTTAGCCAGTGGGCATGGAAATGTATCCCCTCTGATGAAGGGGAGGTTGGGATGTTAGTTGCTTCTAGTTTTGAGGGCTATGGCAAATAATGCTACTTATATTCTCTTTTGAAGTGTTACTATATTATTTTTCTTTAAAAGGTTATTGCTTTTAAACAGTAAAAAGGATGCTCTTTTGCTATGTCTTGTTTGATGGACTCAGGGTTTAGTAGGAAAGACACCATCCTTTAAAAATACAGTAGGCAGGAGAGAGCTTTTTACAAATCCTGTTGTCTGTATTTGGTTATTGCTTGGTCTTGTCTGTTCTGAAGTTTGTTGTTCTAGCTTTTACCTCTGCCTTGTTTTTCTTTAGGGGGAAAAAAGTTATCTGGCTTAGGATTCCACTGAAAGGGCTTATAGATTCCAAATTATTAGAGTATTATACTAGACTGTTACTGTTGGTTAGTACTGTACCCTGAAGGTTAGTGTGAATGAGTTGTAAATACTTTGTATTTTAGTGTTTAGAATGCTTTTCACAGAACATTAGGAGTTGGAAGGGACCTGGAAAGATCATCTAGTCCAACCCCCCTGCCACAGCAGGATTCCCTAGACCAGGTCACACAGAAGTGCGTCCAGACGGGTTTTGAATCTCTCCATAGAAGGAGACTCCACAGCCTCTCTGGGCAGTCTGTGCCAGGGCTCCATCACCCTCACTGGGAAAAAATTTCTATGTGTATTCACACAGAATCTCCTATGCTTCAGCTTACAGCCATTGCCTCTTGTCCTGTCATTGGGCCTCACCGAGAAGAGCCTGACCACATCCTCTTGACACACACCCTTCACATATTTAAAAGCAGAGATGAGGTCACTCCTTAGCCTCCTCTTCTCCAAGCTAAAGAGACCCAGCTCCCTCAGCCTTTCCTCATCAGGAAGATGTTCCATTCCCTTCATCATCTTGGAGGCTCTGTGCTGGACTCTTTCCAGCAGTTCCCTATCCTTCTTCAACTGAGGGGCCCAGAACTGGACACAATATTCCAGATGCAGCCTCACCAGGGTAGAGTAAAGGGGGAGAACCACCTCTCTTGACCTACTACCCCCACCCCTTCTAATCCATCCCAGAATCCCATTGGCCCTCCTGGCCACAAGAGCACACTGCTGGCTCATGCTCATCCTTCTGTCTACCAGGACCCTCAGATCCCTCTCCCCTTCACTGGTCTCTTATGTTGTTAGGTTAATAGCAAATAATTTCAAATGGCAGATCCCCTCATTCTTTTGCTAGATGTTACCATACTGATAGCTTTGGATCTACTCGTAGATCTGCTGAGTTTGATATGACCTCAAGATGATACAGTTTTGCTAACTGGAAATGCTTATTCTTAGGCACTTGGTGATGCTGGTTCATTTTATGAACTAGTAGTCTTTCCCTAAGCAATGTGACAGCTGTAGGAAAGTGAGCTTGCTTTTGAGAGAGCTTTTACCTCTGTTATTTTTTGCTAGTCTGTTAACAACACCAGCTCTATTTATGGAGCATTTTGTGTCTGTTTACAGCAAAAGAGTGCCTAAGGGGATGCTAGTGTTTATAATGATTATAGAAATATGCTAAGCTTTTAAAAAACAATAGGGTTATTAAACTGAAGTACAAAGAGGGAAGTTAATTTTAGATACGAGGAAGAGGAAGTTGCATTCTAGACTGTCCCACAATACTGCTACTGTTTGTCCTGATCTAAATTGGAAGTTTGTTATTAAGAATATTCAGTGCATGTAGTTAGAAATGCATACTTTAGGTGCAAATCAGTCTTTTACAGTCAAATTCCTAAGAATAAGGATTATGATGTCTTGAAGGTTTAAAACTTAAAGCACTGTGCATAAAATAGGAAATGTCTTTGAGTTGTTTGAAATATTTTTTTTCCATGGTCAACTTAATTGTCTAAATTTTGTCTAATGGTTTTCTTCAGGAAATGGTGTTGTGATTCATTTGCCAGGACTCTTTGAAGAAGCTGAAAAAAATTTAAAGAAAGGAACAGGTGAGGAAACTTAAGATGCTACTTTTAAAATTAAGAAACTACTTTTAAAAGATAGTGGAGCTTTCATCAGAATTTAGGTGGAGAGTGCCTCTGTAGAGGCTACATACAATGTGTTCTTTGCTCTGTTTTGCTGCTAATTTCTGACAGCAGTTTTTGTAGATGTCCCAGGGCCCTCGTGGGCAGACAGACAAAAGGAATCTGTACAGTTTCAGATGACATTTTCTACACATGAGTTACCAACAGACATTTTATTAATGTGTTTAAGAAGTGAAACAGCTTGGTGAAGTGTGTTACTTGTTCATAGTCAGTTTACCTCTTAGTGTTCCCTTAGATGGCCCATGGAAACACGTGGCTCTAGTAATCGCTTCTTGATTTGCACCTCGCTTTTGGAATACTTTATGGCCATGCTTGGCAGCCGTTTAAGAGTGAGATAAATCAATGGTCTAGATGATTCAAAAACCATAAGGAACTAATTGATTGCTGAAATTGAGGAACTAGTGGAATAGTTAGAATTCTTCCTCAGAATAAGCCTGGCTTTCTCAGCTTTATAGGCTGATGCTAAGTTTTAATTATTGAAATCTGACTTTTTTCTCCCCCTGTGGAATGCGATTGCTCACTCTTTAAATAGATTGACTGAAGGCTAAGCATGAAAAGTATTTATCCTTTATACATCAGAAGACAAAAATGGTATACCAAACATAATTTGAAGTATTTCATTCTGTCTTTTAAGGGCTAGAAGGCTGGGAAAAAAGACTAATAATTTCTGACAGGGCTCATATTGGTAAGTTCCTGTTTGTGGTTTGTTTTTTTGTTGTTGTGGGTTGTTTTTTTTTTTGTCTTTGTTATTCTTTGTTTTCTCTGAACTTTCCATGGCAGTAAAAGTGTGACAGTTTTTAGCCATCTCTTTATATGGGCATGTACTTTTCTTTGGATTAAGTTTCCATATGTTGCTATGTTATTTTGAAGATCCTAGGAAAAAAAACATTCACCACTTGGGATCCTCCCAGGTTTATATTCTAGAGACTCTTTAATCCTATTCCATAAGCAAAACATAGTGAAGAAAACAGGTTCACTTTCCAAGCCAAATATTAGAAGTGTAAAACAGTCAAAAAGCAGTTCAAAAATTAATTGACTGAAGGATTCATTTCCCCTTTTCTTGTGAAAGTGGTGCTGCTGACAGTAACTTTTTGCTGGGAAACTGTGTAACAGGGTGTGACTTGCAGACTGATGGACTCCATACCAACTAAATGGCCACCTACTTCAGAAAGGAGTCTATGGGAAGGGCTCTGTAGGGATGGAGAGAATGGCTACATTCTTTCTGGGGAGCTCACCAGTGAAGCATTGATTCCATCCTCTGTTTCAGGCAACTCCGCCTGAGTTCAGAGCCTGGAGTAAACTAGAGTCCAAACCACCAAGAGAGAGCTTCAGAGGCTCTTCCTGTATTGCTCCCAGGACATCATTTTGTCATAAATTCATCCTTTAAATTGGATCTTTAGATATTGTAACATAACAGTTATATAAATGCATGTATTAGGAAATTGGCTTATTGCTGCTCTGGTAGTCATCTTCTGTAGATGACTTTTTGGTCTTTATCAGATAAAAGCTTCTAACACTGGAAGAAAGGTTTTGGTGTTTGGCTTCTTTGTGTTTTTTTTTTTTTTGTGATTGCTTTGGGAGGTTTTTTTTATTATTTTTATTTTTTTAACTGGTCTTAAATAGCTTAGTGAATGAACATGTTCTTTCAGAATAACATTTGTACTTTGGACTAACTACTGAGTTTGAAATAGTCAAGTAACTGTTCCTAAATTACTAAAATGCTTTCTGAGAGTAGAGCTGCTGTAGGTGAATACTTGGAAATGACTGGGTTGTTATAAAACTGTTTGGTGATGTTTATATTGCAGTGGCAACACTGTGAAGTTTTCATACCTAAACAGGTCCTGAGTAAAAAGGACCAGTTATTGACTGTTACTCATAATCATTTAACTTCTTCACATAAATGAACTTTCAGAATGTTTCTCTTTAGAAAGTCTTGATGACAGTCTGGAGATCTGTTGCCATGGTAAATAAGCCTTCTCTAAAATGGGTATTGACAGTCTTTGAATTATTAGTCTGTAACAAAAAATCAACCAAAAATAGGTTGAAGCTGCTGGGGATGATCTAATCCTTTAAATTATGGGGGTATGTGGAAATAAACACAAAAATAAACCAGTAAGACAAACAAGGGAAAACCACTCTTGTTTTAGAGAGACTAGAGTGCTTATTAAATGAGTCTTACTTCTGTCAGGTTTTTAGTCTTTCTTGTGTATAGTGTGTTTATAAGTTGTTTAACTTTCAGGAGATAACTGCCTAAGAAAAAGAATGGCTTCTGTTAACTTGCAAACTGTTGCACCACTCTTTGTATCTGGCATGAGTCTTGTCAGATTTTTTTCTTTTGTGATAGACAAAGAATTTGTGCAAGGAATACTTTGCATAATCATCATTAGTATGTAATAACCCCCCCCAAAATAATCAGAGCTTGTGAAGATGACTTCTGTTTAAATAACAAACATTGGTGGGAGCTTTTGTATTTCCAAATGTCTTTAAATGGATGTTGTCTAAAACATTGAAATAAAATGCTTTAAGGAATATTTAGAACTAATGTGAATATTTACTTCAAGTTTCCACCTGAAATTTCAGCAGTATGACATTTTTTACTATAACTTCCAGTGGTTTTTTTTTTAACTGCATATTTTCTTTGTCCATAGATTCTTTTGGGCCACTAGAAAGATGCAATGGCTTATTTTTTCTGTAGGAGATGCCTGCACAGTCTGCAAGTATTATAGAAAAATAAACACTTTTAATAAATTAAAAAAACCAAAAAAATCTCTGAAAACTCTTCCCTGAGAAAAAATGTGACTTGTGACAGAGGAGAAAAACCTCCTGCTGTTTTATTTGCCTCTCTTCAGTGTATTTTTTTTTTGTTTTCCACATTGATAAATAGGCCTAGAGTTGAATAAATTGTTACTGCTATGGTAATTAGTTTTACACAAATTTTCTACTGAAGTTATTTTTATTTTCTTAGTATTTGATTTCCACCAAGCTGCTGATGGCATTCAAGAACAACAGAGGCAAGAACAAGCAGGAAAGAAGTAGGTAGTTTTGTTTTGTCAAACATTGGATGACTTAGTACAAACATATGATTTTTATACATTGGATTTCTTGATTGTTTGTCATTGAGTTGAAACAAAAGTCTTAATTCTCTTTGCATAGTTGTTTATGGAGAGTGAAGAACTCCTTTGTCATCTCCAAGTAACTGAAAGGTCTGATAGGACTAATTTGGTATCTAATGATGTCTCATTGTCAGAAGTGCATGTAAATGTTCATTGTCTACTACATCCTGCTACTGACTTTCTGAAAGTTTGAAACTTGAAGAAACCAGCTGCTATGTTTCTAACTTGTGATTTCCAAGTAGTTTGCTAGTTCTTGGGGATGAAGAAAAAGCTGGCAGAATTAACTGTGATGTGTCTACAGCTGGGAAGTAAGGCAGCAGCACTACAGACTTCTGGGATACTAGTAAATTTAATCTCTCTTCTTGGAAGCTGTGTCTTCCTTACTGATACCTGTAAAAGATCATCCATGACAGCAGTCTTTAAAGAGCATGTGTGATTTGGGCATGTTTTGCTTCCCACAGGTTGCTATTGAGTGATAACTTGTCAATTTATTCTTACACTGGGTCATTTTCACACTTGACTATGCTAAACCAGCTGTCTTGTTACCTGTTATTTTAGGAATTAAAAAGTAAACAGGAGAAACATACATATATATGTAGGGAAGAAGACACATGTATTTTGTTTATGAGCCAGTGTATATCAGCTATTCTTGAATGTTGGGCTGTGAGCTAAAATTGCTATGTGACAATATTTGCAATTAAAACCACTATCAGTCCCTCAGCTACTTGGGAGAAGGAACCAACTTAGGAGAGTTAGAAATTGTAAGGGAAAGCCCAATGAAGAAATAACCACTTTTCAGATTTTCACCAGTAACTTTAGTTTGTTCTAAAGAAACAAACAAACATCATTTACATTCAAAGCTAAAAAACTGAAGTCACTCTTAAAAGTGGTGTATTTCTGTGGAGTTCTTGAAATTCTACAACAATCATACAGTTTTCAGGCTTGTTAAAAGTGCAGATGGATTGAAAGTACCAAGCTATCAATTTCCTCCAAGTTTTTTTGGGCAAAGGGACTGTAGTGGGGGCAGTACTACTACAGGCTGGCTAAGAACAGGCTATCATAAACTGATTATCAAAAGACTATCTTGTGTTTGTTGGGTGTGGGGTGGGGAGTTGCAACAGCCTGCTAGCTTGTCTAACTGTAGATTTGACTACATGGCATGTTTGGTATTAAAATTTCTTTTGTGTCTGACACTTCAGAGTTGATCATTGTAAATACTAAGTTTATTTTTTCACTGAATGCTTTTGTCTGTTTATATGTAGGTCAAAGTCAGAAGGTTCATGTAGCTTCTCTTACAGAAAGGTTGTAGAAAAGATAGCCTAACATAGTATATTATGCTTACACAATTGTTTTAACTTCTGTGAAGTACAGTCTGCTGACAGTTTAACTCTTAATGAATTGGAGTGTCTTAATGAAGCAAAATAAATGGAAACCAACTCCTTTAAAAAAGTCCTTGGTGGAGAGTATGAATTGGAATTGAAGCTACAGTTATTTAAGCCATAATGCCTAGATCTGGTTAAATGATACTGTGTGATGCAAAGTTAACTAGAATGTCTTTCTTTTTGAACTGAAGGCAAACATGTCACTCCCTGAGATTATTCAATATCAAGCCTAATTGGAAGAACTTGGCTTTTAGCAAGATAATTGTTTTGAATCTACTCCAATATACTAATGACCTAACTAAAATGAGTTATGTACTGATTATGTACAGTTCACTTGTATATCAGTTTGATGCCATTTAACATAAAGTTTAGATGTGACTTGAACTGGAGTCCCTCTTGAACTGAGTTATAGCATGGTACCTTGAAGGTAGTTTGAAGAAATGTTAGTGAGGTGTTTAGACAGTTGCAGCTCATCATCACTGGAGGATGTTGTCTTGGCATTTGGTTCCTTAAGAATAAAAGTTGAGAACTGTATACAAATAAATACATAGAGTTCACTAAAATATGAAAAGTTACTGATTTAAAAACAGCAGTTGTAGAAGATGAATGTATTTATGGTCTATAAACAGTGATATTCTGAAACTTAAGTTGCATACTAAAGGTATCTTGTTTCAGATGCTTAAAACAAGGTTTTAAATGCTTGCAGTTGACAGCATTTCATTTTATGCTAAGGATGTAATGCCCAAGTAACAGTGATAGGACAAGAGGAAACTGGTTCAAGTTGCACCAGGGGAGGTTCAGAGTAGATACTGGGGAAAAACTTCTTCACTGAGAGGATTATCAGGCATTGGCACAGACTGCCCAGAGAAGTGGTGGGATCACTGTCCCTGGAGGTGTTCAGGAACCATGTAGGTGTGGTGCTTGGGGACATGGTTTAGTGGAGAGCGTGTTCATCTTGGGTGGATGGTTGGATGTGGTGATCTTGGAGGTCTTTCTTGTCTGGCCATAGTGATTCTATGAGTCTATGAAATAAAAACACTGTAGTTTTTTAACCAAGAATAACTCTTGTTATTATCTTTTGAAAGTTTGGGAACTACCAAGAAAGGAATTGGTCCAGTTTATTCTTCAAAAGCAGCTCGAAGCGGACTCCGAATGTGTGATCTTGTTTCTGATTTTGATGAGTTTTCTGAGAGGTAATTCCTCTAATTTAATGCACAGCTGTAAGCAGAGTTTTCAGTTGCTGAGTAGTAGCCTATGTAAGCAGTTACACCTTGCTGCTGTTACTTTTTAAATGAAACATTATTTTAAAATAGGAAAATAATTCTGTTGATAGTTTTATTATCTACTGATAATTATTAAAGTATTGTTTAAAATGGTTTAATCACCAAATAATTGCAGGTATGTAACTAGTAAAACCTAAGGTTGGTGGGGGCATAAGGAGGTAAGCAAACAAACAAAAACCTTAGTGAAGCATTTTTGCCTTTCAGGTTCAAAGTGTTAGCCAATCAGTACAAAGCAATATATCCTACCTTAGAGATAGATATTGAAGGGGAATTGGAAAAGCTCAAGGTAAGCCTACTTCTGTCTCTTAAATGATACAGTAAGCTTGCTGACTGACACCCATGCTTATGTGAGGAGCTAAAACATAATATGTATCATGGGAAATTGGCATGTATCAATTTAGAAGAGTCTGCTAGTGTCCTTAAAGATACTTTTGATCCCACTTAAAGCAGCATTTCAAAACTTCAAGAGGAATATTGTAAAATCTATAGAAACAGACATGTACAGGGAGAATGATTTCTGACTTTGACTTGCTCAAACATACTGGTAGGAGGGAAAAAACCCCAAGACTGTAATTGGGGAAGGTAGGTTTCACTGTAAAGCAGAATATTAATTCCTTGTGTCAGAAACATAAGAACTGAAGTAAATTATTATTCTACCTAATAAGCCTTAATTAAAAAGCAACAACAAACAATCTAGCAATACAGACAAATGTAACTTGATAGCAGCTGAACTAATGCAACTTGATTGTTAGCAAAGTAGGCTTGTGGTTCATGATGAATTCTGATTTAATGTTTCCCATTCAATTGGGACAATCTGGGATTACTCACTAGTATTAATTCTTTAAGTGCAGTTTTTACAGTGCACCAAGTTCTTACTTGGAAACAAATGGCCATGCATTTCATAGGAACTTAACCATATGTGATTTTTTTTTTTCACCCCTTAGAGAACTTCAACAAAATTTGACAAATTGTTTCAAACCCTTGAGGTGTGGAACAGAGGGGAGTGTGTGCAGTTACATATTTAGTTCTTTCAGAAAATCAGGCCAAAGAAATCATACTTTTTGTATCTAGTTGTCACTAAACTCAGTTTACCAGCTCCAGAAAGGACTATGTAGGAGTTCTTAGCATGTCTCTTTGTCTTACTTTAAGTAATATCTCTTATACCTTTTGAGTTGTGGCATTTTTATCAATAAGTAGACCTAAAAATCAGTTACAGTTGAGTGTTTTATAATGCTTGAGGAGTTACTTAATACACATTCTGATGACAGAATATCTGAAACACATTGTTAGGCTGGAAACATATGTATTTGTAGCTTAAGGAAAATTATTTGCACTTAATGTTTGCTTTATGCTAAAGCACCTGATTCAGTTCTGAAAGACAAAGTGTTGGATTTCATATGAAGTGAATCATTAGATTGAGAACTTCCATATGTTCTCATGGGTCAAATCTGTTAATCTGAACATTATTGGCTTCTTACATCCAGCTCTTCAGTGCCATTTAGGCACTTGACCCTTAATTCCAATAAAGAACTGTTTACTTTTTCTTACAAATACACCTATATATGTCACAAGTTGGTGCTGCTTTACAGTGGTGTGCATTTGTTAGCTTCAGATGGCCAGCACTGGAACTCCCTACATGCTGTTTTGGGGGGGAGAAATTTGGAACACTTGGAAATGAAATATCAAATCCAGTGAAGTATTGTGTTTATACTAAAGCTTGAATATTTCTAAAGAATTTCAAAAGTTTGGATTTAATTAAGTTTTTTGTTTGGTTGATTTTGGGTTGGTTATTTTTCTCTTCCCTCTCCACCCCCCTTTTTTCTTTCTCCCTAGGAAAGATACATATGTCTACTGTGTAAATCTGAGTCTAATGTTCTTCCTTCCACTGTTCACATCTTACAGCATATTTAGCATTTCTGTTTGGTTTTCCTTTTCAAAGGGAATAGCAGCATTGTTATGAAGCAGCAATATGACTTGTACTGTGGCTGGCTTTGTCATAATGAAATGATATGGTACAACAATCTTTTGTATCATTCAGGGCTACATGGAAAAAATAAAACCAATGGTAAAGGATGGTGTTTATTTCATGTATGAGGCTTTACATGGACCACCAAAGAAGATCTTAGTAGAAGGTGCAAATGCAGCATTGCTGGACATAGATTTTGGTAGGTATAATGTTTCTGAGACACAGATTGCTGTATGCTTATGTTGTGAAAGAAGAACACTAAATATAAACTCTTCCATACTTAACTGTTCTTATGGCAGTGGTTTTTATGTTGGAAGAACAGCACTTTCTATGACTAGCCAATAGTTAGGGGAGAAGTTTTTAAAGTTATTTCAAAAACCTTTAGACTCCCCAAATTATTTGAATGACAGTAAAGATCAGGTCACTTTTCTTAAATAGGTTCTAGCTATTACTTCAGTGTCTATAAATTTCATATAAAATATGAATACATAGTTGTATGCATCTATGAAAAACAGTGTTTCATGATATAAGGAGAGATGTAGGGAGTCTGTATTGCTAATGAGTCAACAACCAATATGAAATTATAAATGGTGCATTTTTCTTAAAACACTCTAATTTTGGTAGTAAAACCAGAAGCTTCTTGATAGAAGCAGCTTCTTAAAAAGAACAAACCCTGAGATTATGATGTTTGTTATCATTACATTGTAAGGACAGATAAATTATTTTACCAATATACAGGCATAAGCAGCCTATATGATTGGCTCCTTAATTTTAATCACATTTTCATCAGTTTCACTAGCCTTGTTGCTACACCATTTTTATTGTTGGGAAGATGCCTAAGTGTGGAATTGAAGCCTGTAAGGGTTGTTCTCAGAGAAATACAAAATTGGCAGGCATTCCCTTTTCAACTGGTAAGAGTTCTGGTGTTGGGTCTTTTCAGGCATACTGAGTTTGAAAGCCTCTCTTTATATCTAAGACTAGTCACTAAGTGTAAGTACCAGGTTTTCCTATGATAATCTGAATATTGGAAGAAACTTCCTTTTTTTAACAAGTCCAAACCCAATATTCAGATACACTTGTCACAGGGAAATGCTTGATGAAAAACTGGAATATGTGCAGAAAACTCTAGGGAAGATTGCATTTTGTAAGTGGAGAGGTTTTTAGATTTCATCTAAGTTTAGGAAATGCAAATGGTCTGAAACTCATCAGGTATGTCTGTAATACCTACAGAGTTGTTTGGGTCACTTTATGTCCTGCCTGTGCTGTGAGGCACACACACAGAGAGAGTATCTGCTCTCCTTAGGTAGATACCATCAAAGGATTGGCCACTTGGGATAATAATAATAGGCAGGTCCTAGTCAAAAGGTAGGACAATACCAAATTTGATATTGAACATTCTGAATGAGGCTGTTTTCTTTGTCTTGGTGCACAGAAGTCTTAATACTGAAATGAGTTTTACCAGTGTGTGTCTGTTGGCAGTGAAGATGGTAAATCCCCAGCCTTGCAGTCCATGCTGCTCTTCTGGGACATGTAACAAAGCTTGCCTCTGTGTGTGTGTGTTTGGAGGTGGGGAGGTAGGGGTGGGAGTGTGTAGTCTTCTATTTTGAAACATTGAGGATAAATCAATGCCAGTGTAGCAGGCTGGGAGCTGAAAATGAATAAGAACTGTCTCATTGACTCTGTGACATCCACTACATGTATTTACCTGTCAGTAAAGGAAAGCTCAAGTACTGTGTCTTAAAGATAAAAGACTAATTAGTGCTTCCAAACTACTCTTGCATATCATTTGTAAGCCTGTCTTTTTCTTGAGAGGGTTGAGTCCAGGAAAAAAAAAATAGAGTTAGCAGAAGGTAGTCTGCAAAACCTCACTGAACAGCCTGTGAAGGATTTTGAGTTTTTAAAGTTGTCTGTATTGACTGTTCCTCTCTTACCCATCTCTGACTCTTATACCAAAAGAGAAAAAAAAAAAAAGAAGCATGAGGTAGAAGTCTTTCTTACATGTAATTACTGTGTGGCTGAAGCATTTGTTCCCAGTTCCAATGAACTAAAAACTGGCATGCTCTGTGTCATCTTCTGGTACTTTAAGATTAAAAAAGAAAAGGGAAAACCTAAGGATTTTGAGATATTTAACTCTTCTGTTTGCTGTCCAGGCTGCTTTTTAAATGAGGGCTGAATATTTAACTAGAGACAAACTCTGACCACTAATAAACAGGGCTATAAACTATTTTTTCCAGAATTGTATATTTCTTTGCAATTTCTTCTACTTAACAATGTGCTGACCAGTTTGTAGAGCTTGTATTTTATTTTTTTCTCCACAAATGAAAAATGATAAACCTGTATTTTTTTTAACCTTTGAATACCATTTTCTTAAGACTTTCCCTTCAAATTTTCACACTGCTCTGTTAGTGTATATTTTATATAATCATAGAATGGCTGAGGTTGGAAGGGACCTTAAAGATCATCTAGTTCCAACCCCCCTGCCATGGGCAGGGACACCACATGCACTAGACCAGGTCATCCAGGGCCACATGCAGCCTGGCCTTAAACACTGCCAGGGATGGGGCCTCCACAACCTCTCTGGGCAACCTGTTCCAGTGCCTCACCACCCTTTGGGTAAAGAACCCCCTTCTAATCTCCAGCCTAAATATCTCCTCCTTCAGCTTATATCCATTCCCCTGTGTCCTGTTGCAATCAGACCAGGAGAAAAATCTCTCTCCTTCTGCCCTATAATCCCCTTTCAGGTACTGAAAGGCCGCTATAAGGTCCCCTCTAAGCCTTCTCTTCTCCAGGCTGAACAACCCCAATTCCCTCAGCCTGTCCTCATAGGGGAGGTACTCTAGCCCTTTGATCATCTTTGTGGCCCTCCTCTGGACCCACTCCAAGAGGTCCACATCTTTTTTATGCTGAGGAGCCCAGAACTGTACACAGTACTCCAGATGGGGCCTCACGAGGGCAGAATAGAGAGGCAGAATCACTTCCCTTGATCTGCTGGTCATGCCTCTCCTGATGCAGCTCAGGATACAGTTAAATTTCAAGATAAAGATAGCAAGGAATATGTAAGATAGCAAGGAATGGTTTTCTGGTCTCTTATACCCATTTTTGACTTGTATGATCATTCAGAATTGTTAAGTAGTTAACTTTTGCCTCTGTGGTACGATTTCTACCTTTTTCAGTTAAGAAGGATCAGACTGTGCACAGAAAGCTAAGAACTGATTAAATATGTTCTTGACCACCACATATATTTACTGTGCAGTTTGGTTTGGGTTTTAGAGTTGTAAAACCTAGGTAAGTGCAATGCAAGTACTATTCCTCACCAAATTATAGAATCATAGAATTGTCAGAGTTAGAAGGGACCTCAAAGATCATCTAGTTTCAACCCCCCTGCCTGACAGGGGCACCATCCACTAGATCAGGTTGCCCAGGGCCCCATCAAGCCTTGTCTTAAAAGCTTCCAGGGATGAGGCTTCCACAACCTCTCTGGGCAACCTGTTCCACTGCCTAACCACCCTCATGGTGAAGAACTTCCTCCTAATATCTAACCTAAATCTACCCTCCTTTAGCTTACACCCATTTCCCCTGGTTCTATCACTGTTATTATATTATTATAATTAGACTTAATTATTCTTAAATAGTTTAAAACTAGTATTTTAATAAGTTTTTAAAAACAGGTGTTTTTTTTAATAGGCACATATCCTTTTGTGACTTCATCAAACTGCACAGTTGGAGGAGTGTGTACAGGTCTGGGCATGCCACCACAGAATGTTGGAGAAGTGTATGGAGTTGTGAAAGCATATACAACAAGAGTTGGAATTGGTGCCTTTCCTACAGAACAAAATAATGTGAGTAGTAGCAGCCCTAGGTATGACCTGTAACTGGATGAAATAACTTGGTGTGTCTAGCTTATGTTAAATCAGCGTTAGTGGTTAAATGCAAGTGCATGATAGTGTGTCTGGAGGTTTCATTCTTTAGACTGTGTTTACAAAAGTGCCAAATCTGATTGTCAGTTTCTCAGACATTCCTGTGGAATAGAGGGCTAGAGCAGGAATGAATTTTGAGTTCATAGAATCATGGAATGGCTGATGTTGGAAGGAACCTTAAAGATCATCTAGTTCCAACCCCCCTGCCATGGGCAGGGACGCCACACGCACTAGACCAGGTCATCCAGGGCCACATGCAGCCTGGCCCTAAACACTGCCAGGGATGGGGCCTCCACAACCTCTCTGGGCAACCTGTTGAGATATTTGCTCAAATAGCATTCTGTTGACTTACAAGTAGCATTTTTGTATTTCTGTTTTCATCCTAATGGACAGCTTTATGAAAAATCAGGGGAAGGACTTTAGGACTTTTAAGGTAATTTACAATAGTGTAAAATGTTAATTTTATGCCTGCATCATGTATTGCAAATGAAAAAAAACAACACCCTCATGTAATAGTATTCCACTTTGTTAGGAAATTGGAGAATTGCTGCAAACAAGAGGTAAAGAGTTTGGTGTTACCACTGGTAGAAAGAGAAGATGTGGCTGGTTGGACCTGGTGTCACTCCGATACGCCTACATGATTAATGGATTTACTGCGTGAGTTATTTTGGCAGCTCTGCTGGCAACTTGACATAAACCATGAAATCCTACAGATTACTATAAATTGTACATACACTAATTAGTAACATTCAGACAGTATTGATTTGTTAAGATTGTTTTGATATTTTGATCCATTTACTGTCCCTCATTTTTCCTAGCATTAAATATTTTTGTATTGTGACATTTTCATACTTGGTTTTTTCCTTAACTTGTTATTTCTTCTTTAAAATAATCCAAGAAGCACTTGTGTATCTTACTATGTGATTTTTCAAGCTACCCACACTTCTACCATCCCACCAAGCCCAAACCAAATGCATTACAAAGGCCTCAAAACCTGATACAGTTTGTGGGGATTGGTTTTGTTAGTTTGTTTTCAAAATAAGGCGCATAGAAACTCATCAGTGTCTTCAGCAATATCTGTAAATGGAGAAAATTTGGATATGACTTTGGGATTTTAATTAAAAGGAAAAGTAGATGTCTGAAACAAAACTAGTATAAAATTTCTGGTAGATCAAACTATACAATTACGTGCTTTACTTAAATTTTCCTGGTTTTGTCCTTTGTGTTTTATTTAAAATAGGATGCAGCTAGTTACTTACAGAGCCAGTGTTGGATTATTTTGCTGCCTTCACTGTAGGACACAAACATTTGTCAGAGGACAGGAACAGACAGCAACAGGCTTTATGCTATGAAACTATTTCCAATGAATGGTCATAGAGTATTTTGGCAGCACTCTGACCAAATTCTGACCCTGTAGACCAGTCACTTTAATTGGAGAGTTCTTGTTTGAGTTTTGCCATTTGCTTACAGTACTGGTTCTAAGATTGTTTAGGTTCTTGTTTTTTTTGTGGTTTTGTTTTTAAAATCAGGCCAGATAAACAAATTAGTGCCCTATGAGCTTTTTTTTTCTAAGGAAAGACCATAAATGGCAATGTGCAGGAATCAGTATTTCTTTTAGCATTTTTAAAATATGCTGAGAGTTGTTGAACTTGTTTAACCAGAGTGATGTTTTTTATAGGTTGGCACTTACCAAATTGGACATCCTTGATGTATTTCCAGAAATCAAAGTTGGTGTTGCATACAAACTAGATGGTGAAATCATACCTCATTTTCCTGGTAAGACTACTTGTTTAACAATTTTAGATTTTGGTGAAATATAACCTGATATTTAAATCTGTTTGACCTTTACTTGTAAAATTGGACAGGAAAATCTTATTTCAGGATCAAGTCGTTATGTCTTGGAACATGCACCAGACACACCCTGTACCCTACCTATGCCTGCACCTTAACTACACCTTACCTAATGCTGTCATTGGTCTTCTAGAAAGATGCAAAGTGCTGTTCAAAGCTTCTTAAATGGAAATGTCATTAGTGCTTTATCACTTTCCTTTAATACAGCCTGCATCACCTTCAAGCAACATGAGAAGCTCATTTCCCACTCTAAACCCAGTGTCTTATTACCATGGCTGTATTCCTCCCCTCATTTAGCAGGGCAAGTCTTCATTTCTGCATGCAGTGAACCACATGAGAGAGCTGATCCAGTTGAAAAGCCAGGTTTTCCTCTCCCTGTGTTGTTTTTCTAACAGTGTGAACCTTTAATGGTTCACAGAGCAGCCAAAAACCTGTCACATCTACGCAATGGAAAAGAGGGAAAAGGGGTTAGGGAGGAATTAAAGTGATTAGGTGAAAGCAAGACTGTTTTCTAATGCAGGACCAACATAATCATCTTAGTGTGATAGAAACTACCTCCTGAGGAGAACAGAGGTCATTTTAGTGATCTTTTTACCTGACAAACTTATCTGCATGTTGAAATACTGAACCATCACCAAACATTGTTTTCATGGATAATGCATATTTTGCAGTTAGCTATAGTAGAGATGCTTCAGAAAAAGGAATAACATTAACCAGTACTAAAGATTGGGCTTTCTGATTTTCCAGTCTGTGCATAGATGCACATTGCTATTCTGTTTGCTACCTCAGGGTTTGAAGCTGGTCACAGGTGACAATTTTTCATGTGCTGTCATCAGCAGAGAACTTTTTGTGGTTAAGGAGATAAACCCTAGTAAACAGATACAACTCATAGCAGGATTTATGTTGTATAAAGATGTAATTATCTATAAAGGAATAAGTCATCATCTGCCTTTTGTCCTTGAAAATAGCATATATCTGTTAGGGAGCTTTGTAAGGAGCTAACAAAAGTCTTCTGGTTTTCCATGTGCTTGAGGGGGTTCTCTAATTGATTTGCCCTCCAGTGTCTTCAAACAAAAGTGCCAATTACAGTCTGAATTGTGTACTGAATGACATGGCATGACTTTTATTCAGGAAATTGAGTACTCATCTTGCACTAAACCAGAGAAAGCTTTTCCATTTTGAGACTCTGATACTCCCTGATACCCTTATAAAAATCTTAAAGACATTTTTGTGTTCTTTAGATGGCCTTTGAATACAACTGGAGATTGCACATTTGAATTGAGAGCAGCTCAGTCAGTAAATGCTTCATCTGTAGCCTTGTCATCTAACCTGGGGGCTGTTTGGACTGTTGTGCTCAAGCCAGGAGGACACTCTCTGGCAGTCCATCCTTGAAGATGACATAAATATAAACACATGGCCATCTTTTCCAGTACTAAGAGTTCAGTGATTACTTTGTTTTCCATTCATTGTGTGTCTCAGATGGGACCAGAATGTTGTTACAACTCCTGAGGGCAAACTTTGCTCCCTTTGCTCCTTTATGCCCAGGTAACAGTAGCTGACCTTTGCTCATAGCAGCACAATGTGGCTCACCTGCTGAACTATTTTTTTTCTTCACTGTATGAACAATTAAGAATTCTGGTAGAAATGTAGTAGAAGCTGTTGTCTTTGCTGTTTTCATGCTATCTTCCTTAAGTACCAAGAGGGAGTTTGAGCTTAACTTCTGGGAAGCTGGAAGATGCTGTCTCTCACAGTGCCTCTGTGTTCCACACCTCTCTCTTTGCTATACTGTTCAACATTTGGCAGCATTTTCAGCACATATGCTGCAGGTTACTTATTACCCCTGCTCCTGGCATAAAAAAAACCAAAAAGTGACTTTCTTCCCACTTTGTGTTTTGTAAACCATTAGATTATTTCTGTGTCTACATCCCTGCATGCTGTGCTCTTGTATGATTTTATTTTTTTTTAAACTTGCCACTTTGGCATTTTGAATTGAATTTAGAAGAGATCTAGTCTGGGGATCTCTCTTGCTGGCAGGGTATTTTTCTCTCTCCCCTCTCTCCCCTCCCACTCTCTTGGAGATGTTAGTGATTTACCCTTCTTGTGAAAAGACTGTCTCTAAATTAGAAGCACACACAGTGCCCACCATCTCAGGAAAAACATGCCATATTTCATATATTGTTCCTTCTTCCAGCTGGATCAGAGAATTATGAGAGTCTCACTCAGTTTTCTTAGCTAAGATTTCTGTGGGTATTTTGTAATCTTCTGTTAAGCAAGAACTGAAAATGTCTTGTAAATTTACAGCTGGCTCCAGTTGGTGTCATTGAGGCTGTAGTCTTCTGCTGTGAAGCTGGCCAGTATCTCCATTTCTGGTCAGTCATAGGAGTTTAGGAAAGAAGGGTGAAACTCACTGCTTCCTCTGGACTGATCAGTTTAAAAGGAGTGTGAAAGCCATAGGTCTAGTCCTGCCCATGTCTCCTGCCCAAGTTCAGGTGTCAGTTGAGCTCAGCACAGACAGCCACAGCCTCTAGTGCAGGAGATTTTGAAAACACAGATCCATAGGAAATTGGGAGATTATTTTGGAGCAGCTGTACTTCATGCTTGCCTTTTTAAAATCTTCTTGCACTCTTTTCCTGGGCATCTTCTGTAGATTAAAGAGTTAGGACACTCTGCTAGATGCACCCTTAGTCTGATCTAGATGACTGATTTTGATCTTCAGCTTCCAGAAATTGCTGGAAGATTTCTTACAGTGGTGCCAAGATGCACATTTCAGCTGTTCTTTTTAAGTAACATCACATCATTCCCTCTTGAAGTTATAGTTCCAGACCACCAGATTGTTCTATCTGCTCTCTCTGTTGTCTAATTCAGCTGTTTATAACAAGGAATATTCTAGAAAACCTAAAAGGTAAATTCCCTAGGGGAATAGCTGAGAGAAATCTAGATGGTGACTGCATCTCTTACTACACTGAACTCCCTTTATGGCTTCTCTTTGCCACACATAATTTTTTATCACACCTGCTGGAGCAAAATGAGAGAATAATTTGAAACATCAAGAAATTTATCTCTTCTTTTTCTTCCCCTATTTTGGGGAAGTAAGGAGTTTAACTAATAAGAGTAATGGAAGGTTGCAGGCAAGATTAGACCATTCGGTTGTAAGTGCTTTCTGCTTTCTCCCAGCTGGCATCATTGGAGAGATTTCAAAGGAAAAATGCTTGTGGACCTCCAGAATTTGGTGTTTAGTCACTTTCCTTCAGAAAGAGGGAGGCTGCCATCTTATTCTAGACCATCTGCACTCTCTGCCTGGAGATTAGTTTGCAGTTTTGCACTTTAATATAGCTATTCTGTTTTACAGATCACCTGGATGACAGGCAACACTTTGCTTATCCTTGGCCTCTGCAACCCAACATCCTTAATGTGCCTCTCTGTCATGATTACAACAAGTATTGATTCAGGGTCATTTGTCTTGTGAACACTTCAGTCCAAAAACTGTATTTCTTCACTCTTGCAGGCTTTGAAGTCAGAGCAGAGTCCTCTTTCACCCTTACTCAAATGCCTGCTTCATAAAGGCTGTCCTTCCAATATTGTTACTATTAAACTCTTGCTTGCACCAGGCAAACCATTCAGTGTGCTGAGCCTGAGTTTGCTGGCTACAGGCATGCTGGAAGGTGTTAGCTATGGTTTTGGTTTTGCACTTCTGCTGTGCCTCTTGTATAGTTTTCCAGATTGACTAGCTTCTCTTTGCAGGAGTGACTTCTTCTGAGACATGGAACCTCCATAACATTAATTACAGTGGCATTGACAGAACCTTCTCTTTTCCAGGAAGGCAAGAATGCCTGACACACTCCCACTTATTGAATCAATGCATTTTCAGGCTTAGGACTTTTATTTTGCTATCCAGTGTCATTCCAAGACTAATGTTCACAGAATTACTGGCATGATTCAATTCCAGACCAAAGTGCCTGTCATCTTTTCTGGTACTTGAAATCATCACAGGATTCAGAGTTAATGGACAACATTGTATCAACATACTAAATGAAAAACAACATGGCATATACTGATTGAGTCTGTTTTGAGAAGTGATTGGAAAACAGTTACTGTTCATGTATCCTGGGAGACTGCACACTGCTTGACAGATTTGTTGGAGAGTTTTGAAGCAAAGAGTCTGTGGCATCAGAACTCTATTACATACAAACTACATCTTATGACTATGCTTGCTTAGTAAAAAGTAGACTTCAATGCCATTTTAAAATGTTATAACTGCCTGATACCTACAGGCTGGAAACCAGTTTTGCTTTCATACCACCAAATTCCTTCATGAAGGGGGAGTTGGACCTTGATATTTGTTCAAGACAAAAAAAAAAATCAGCATTTTGTGGAATTACTTTTCCTGACAAGTTCTTCTCTGAACTGAAATGATTGTGCTTCATAAAAAGGTGTGTGAGTGACTGAGTACTGGAGTTCCTAAAGTCTTAAGTCCTGATAGAGGTGATAGTTACTGGATTTGTGAGGGTTGGTTGGTTTGTTTTCCTCTGCTTATGTTACCAAAAAAGGAAATTTGAGTGCCTTCAGTGCTGGTATTACCTTGTCAGTAAACCTCTTTGGATAAAAGAAGAATGAAACCCTTTCCAGTTTGCTGTTTAGTGGTAGAAGATAGATAATCTTTGTCAAGATAATATTTTTGTTCTGTTTGCTTCTCAGCCAACCAGGAAGTCTTAAATAAAGTAGAGGTTCAGTATGAGACACTCCCAGGATGGGATACAGACATATCAAATGCAAGGACATTTGATGAGCTGCCTGTAAATGCACAGAATTATGTTCGCTTTATAGAAATGGAGTTGGGTGTTCCTGGTAAGTAAACCAGATTCTATTCTGGAGTGTTTTTTTTTCCTGTGCCATGAAACCTTTCTCTGTCTATTTCACATTCAAAAGAGTGAAAACTAGTTTGTAGCTATACTTCCTTGATGTACCTGATGATACTTTCATTTATTGTTTTATTTATTTCTAACTGTCTCTTTAGCTGTTGGATTGAAACTTATCAGAAGTTTTAACATACATTCTTTCTTTGGCTTATGCTGTAGTTGTTTAACTGAGGTTTTTATAAGTAGCTTAAGTGTTTTTCAGATGGGTTCTAATAAGGGTTTAGTTCTCCTGCCATTGCAGTCAGTGGAACTACTGGTATATTTGTGTGATTAAATATATGTGACAGTAAAAGGTCCTAAACTACCAAATTTCTCTTATGCTCCCTAATAAAGATGACACTGGTTCCATCCAAAGCTGGGAAACAGGAGAGGATCAAAGGACTGGAGCACCTCCCCTATGAGGACAGGCTGAAGGATCTGGGGTTGTTCAGCCTGGAGAAGAGAAGGCTTAGAGGCAACCTTATAGCGACCTTTCAGTACCTGAAAGGGGATTATAGGGCAGAAGGAGAGAGACTTTTCTCCTGGTCTGATTGCAGCAGGACATGAGGGAATGGCTACAAGCTGAAGGAGGAGAGGTTTAGGCTGGAGATTAGAAGGGGGTTCTTTACCCAAAGGGTGGTGAGGCACTGGAGCAGGTTGCCCAGAGAGGTTGTGGAGGCCCCATCCCTGGCAGTGTTTAAGGCCAGGCTGCATGTGGCCCTGGGTGACCTGGTCTAGTGATTGGCATCCCTGCACATGGCAGGGGGGTTGGAACTAGATGATCTTTAAGGTCCCTTCCAACCTCAGCCATTCTGTGATTCTATGATGCAAATCTCTACTTTTTTGACAGTTTCTAAGTATCTTTTTTCTTATGATCTGGAAAACTGATGGATTTATTATGGCAGCTTCAAGACAGTTCCTACTTTCCAAAGTTACCAACACATTCTTTCCTTGAGAACAACAGACAGTTATTTCCTAATGTACTAATAGTCTATGCTGTGGTTTCCTTCAGCCTATGGTACTTAAGTCGATACTTAAGGTCTGATCTGATCATGCTGTGTGTTACTTATAATAAAAGTTTGCTTTTCTCTCCTGCAGTTAAATGGATTGGAGTAGGGAAATCCAGGGAATCAATGATCCAGCTGTTTTAAAGATTTCAGATGCATGGAAGAAAGCACACTCCTCAAAAGACTGCTCATTCTTAAATGCATTAGTAGCCCGCAAAGCAAAGATGTTGGACAGATAGATTTTTGCATGGAGAGAAATGCTAAGAGTTGATGCCCCCCAATCAATTGCTCCTCCTGAAAGAGACTTTTAAGATGAACTTCTCTCAGTTCTTGTTCAACTGCAGTTTCCAGGACTCTCATCGTTGTTGTTCAAGGTGCCATCAGAGTTTGTTTGTTTTCTCTTTACCTCCTATTTCCTTCCTGTTGTAATTCCTGATTGCAGATCAAAGGTAGCATTCCTTTCACGGCTCTTTGTCTTCCTTCTCCTCTCTGCTTTCCGCGGTGTTACTGACCTGAAATTTTAGACAGTAAAAAAAAAATAATGCAGTTTTGCACAGATAGTTTTACATCCTCATTCTTTGTATTCCTAAAGCTGTTGTATTCTTAATGACTGCTCTTGTGAGTGATTAAAGAGGGGGGGGATTCTGATTTTATAATGCTTTAAATGCTGTCTAAATTATTGTGTGATCTCTTTTTTTTAAGAAGAAGGTGGGATGCCAAGTTGTTAAGAATATCCAGATTTTTCTAGCTGTGTAACACAGAAAACTTACTCTTTGTAACTCACAGAGGACACTCAAATGTTTACCAGGAAGTGTGCCCAGGAGGTTAGAAAACTGATATTGTAAAAGATTGGTTTGTGATTATTAAAGAACTGTTCTGATTTTGAGTTCAATGTCTTTTAATGGTACTCAGTTTTTTCTGCTGTTTCAAATCTCTGCACTTCTCTGCTTCCAAGGCTCATATCTAAAACTGTTTCCCTAATTAAATGATATGTATTTGGTTTAGTGAGAAGCCTAACATTTTGATGCCCTTTTAAATTCCTTTCTGCATAGCCAGTGCAAGATCTTTCTGTGGAGAACTGGCAAAGCACAGATACTGTTGTAATTATAAATGGAAAATAACTTAGAAATAACATTTAAAGGATTCCACTTACTTGTTTTAGGTGTCTTGAGGTGAATACTTGCTGTTCTCCCTACATCTGACATTTTGGCTTTATAGTGTTAGGAAATGTTCTAGAATGATTTTAATTTATAACCATTATTATACATTCCAAAGAATCTGATTTCTTTTGGCAACAACCCAATAATTACAGATTCTCTTTCCAGATTTTCTGAGAATGACTTTGTTTTTTACACCCTAGATTATGGTATTCATGTGCTTCCTTTTCACTTAAAATAAAATTTGTTTCCTGAAACCAAGTTTGTATTGGGGTGGGGCAGTAGTTTTAGATTTAATAGAGTGGATTTCAGCTGTGTAGATGAATATAAGTAACACAGAGTGCAAAATACTGGAGAAGAGGCCTTCCAAATTATGTCTTAGGTCAGATTTGAGGTGTTCAGCACAATGTTTATGTTCTTAACAGACATAAAATTACTTATCATAAAGGTGGGGACAGAAAGGTTGAAGTACAAAGCTGCTGCTATTTAAGGAGTATTTTCTATTGAATTGTTTGCATGTTACAGAGCAGTCAGCAGAACTTTTACTTGGGTAATATGGGGAAAGAGGAGGATACCACAGGATGCTGGAGGGAGTGAATAAGTGAGGGCTTACTGTGTATACCATTTTTTACTGCTGCCAAGCAGTGACCTTCAAGTTCAAGGCCTGTTAGAGTTCTTCTGCTGTTGTAATTCTAATGTACAAACTACCCTTGGTTTTTCAGTTGAGAAATTCATATTCTCAGATGCAGCAGGATTGCTAAGCAATAGAGCTGTAGCCTAAAAGGATAGGAATTATTTGTGCAGTTTCTTGAATGCAAAAGTGATTTATTTTCTTTTGCTTTCTTTTAAGTTCAGCTGAGATTTTCTTTGGTTCTTCCACTCAAATTCAGGCCTGGAAAGTTGAAAACATCCTCCTACCAGTACTTGTGCAGGATCTGTTGGTGTATATTTACTTTCATCATGTAGAACAAAGCATTTTTTCTCTTTAAATTTCAGGTGGTGAAACTTGGCATCTGTAAAGCTTATTGTGTTGTCCCTCAACATAATCAGCATAAGCTTTCCTGCAGTGACTTCTTGAACTGGTAGATGAACACTTTCCTGGTGTCACAGGATGGTTACAGAATGGTTATGTCTCACCAAATTCCTCCCTTTTCCCAATGCTACTTTTTCTACCCCTTATTTCATTGCTACATGTGGGGAAGTAGGCTGGGCTGTCTTATGACCAACTTGAATGCTGTTGAAAACATTAAAACAGTCCCAGAGATTGTTTCAAGCACTTTAGCTCTGCTTTTGAAACCATGTTCAACTGTGGAAGCAAGGAGGAAGAAGAGAATGTCAGCACTGTGTTAGATGGCTTTGAAGGCACCTGTAGTTTTTTTGTCTAGCTAGATTTCAGTGTTCTGCATTGTTTTCCCCTTCATTAGTCAGGAGCCCTGTGGTCTCCAAAGGCTTTTGGTTGCCTGTAACAGGCTAGCAGTAAGCTATAATGAAAGGAAAAGCCTTTGTACTTCAATGACAAGCATGTTTTCCTCAGGCTGTTACTGTACACTCCCTTCCTCTGTGAAGTCTTTTCTGTTGCTAGCATGTAAGGGGAGAGGATGGCAGCACAGGATAGCAGTTGAATTGATTCTCCTTCAAGTGTCCCCTCCCACTAATAGGATGTTTTCAAGAGGCATGGATACCTGTTAGGTATAACAAGGTGGATGACAGACAAGGTATTTTGATCTCATGCCATTCTTGCTGCCCCTGAAATATTTACAAGGTTAATTCTGCCAGGTTTGTGCTGTACTGCAGCATTTAATAGCCCTCATGTCCCTAGGGTTTAGTCAGTCTACTTTACTAACTTAACAGGAGGGGAAGTGAGGGATACTTTTGTTGCTCAGCCTTTCCATTTGTATGCCACATGTAATTGGGTTTTGGCATGCAGCTAATGGACAAAACCTTCAGATAGTGGCATACAGATAATGTTGATGTAATGCATGACAGCTGCTTTTGTCTATCATCATCCTGGAAATCTTTCTACTAGAAGATCAGTTTCCTTTTGCTGTCACAGCCAGCTCCCTTAGTGAAACATAATCAAAGGTTTGGCTGGTTTAGAAACAGTAAAAGGCAAAGTATCTGGGAATGAAGATGGGGGCAACTCAACCTGATCAGTTTTTTCTCTCCCACCAATACAGTTCTTAGTCTCTGAAATGGAAATGAATAAACTAGTGATACAGTAATCAAGCACACTGCTTTTGGTGTCTGACAGCTTTACCTGTGTAAGGCAAAGACTGCTGTGCATAGGTACACACAGATGATGTGTTCTTTCCAGAGACTTAAAATATGATACCATTGGTGTGAGTGTTGCAACTCATTTGGCATGTCATCTTTAAAATGCTATAAGATGTATATAAAATACTAACACATATGTGAATGTGCATTTATTGCAATCAGCTTCAAACAGGTAATGTTGAGGTAAATCCTGATGTGCTTTACTGCCACTGTACAACTATTAAGTGTATCAAAGCAATGTCTTTTCTTACACTGTGTTAGTTTATTTCAGTGATGAATCAATTTGTGCATACATGCAGGTACTTTCTCTTTAGCTCTTTCCAGACTGGAATAATCCACAGTGTGTTCAAGTAACTGTTTTTAGATAAGACTGCACAAGTACAAACAGCCTTGTTCTCATTCACTGCCTTCTGCATATTACAGAGGGAGCTGGGGTACCTGGGGATTTGTAGTGGAGAGAGGGTATGACTTTGAGGGGCTCTTTTTTGGGAAAAAAAATGAGATGTCTATCAACTTCTTTCTCTGTGCAGTTTAGGACTAGTTTGTTTACAGCAGAACAGACCTCCCTAGTTCACCTTCTGTGCCACATTTGAGAGGAAAACCAGCATGGGTTCCTTTCTTGTGTTGAAATGTGGCAAGTGAGATGCTGCTTGGTCTGAAGTGTGATTGTACCAGTCTCTGGTGGTCTTTCTGCTTATTTATTGAAAGAGCTGAACTGTCCAAGTCAGGTTGCAGTGGAGTTTCAGTCTTTGTAGTTTACTGGAGCCAGTTGTGGTTTACTGAAAGGTCTAGGCAAAAAAAAGCATCAATCATTCTGTAATCTCATGCTGACATATGGTATGTAAATACCATGATCCACTCAAAGGGTAGCCAGCATTATGAATGTGCTTTCTAATCTCCTGCTGAAATGAGCACTCAGTATAATGCAGCTGTAATCTAATAGATATTAACAGCCTGAGACTGTACAGTAAGACCTTAATAATTCAGTATTGTTCAGTTGGCTCCATCTGACTTGTAATTAGCATGATAAGGGTTGTGACTTGTAGGCAAGCAACTAACTGCATGAGTTCAATATTACTAGAACTTCTAAAGCCCTGACTTGCTAACAGAAATAGCCTCTGACATTCTGTAAAAAGATTAAAAATGAACCTGTTTTGAAGTTAATGCACAATACAACAGATATTCATAGAAGAAAGGTAAACTTTTCCCTCCCCCTCCCAACAATTTTCATTCTAGATTCTCATACACATAACAAATTCATGTAAAACAGCAGTGCAGGTACAGCAAAAAACTATTGGATATAGTTTTGGTTTACTCAGCCTGGACTCTCTTGTTCCTCTTCTTGGCCAAAGTGAAAAAAAATAATGAAAAGTTGTTGTGATGTTTCCCACAATAGTCACAAGAGGGAAAGTCTTATTCCACAGGTCATAAAGGTTTGTTCTGACACACCAGCTTACCCTGGAACTCTTCCAGATGCATGTGCCTTGTGGACCCATCCCAGTTGCTCAGGATAGAAACTAGAGACATCTTTCCCAGGTCAAACAACTGAGCTGTTGGAGCAGGCAAATAAAAGATAGTAAAGTTACAAGCAGAATGCAACTTAAAAAAAAAATCAGAAATAAAAGCTGAGCAGATTTTTTTCTATTTTTTTGTCTTTATTCCCCCCCCCCAATTACTCTTCTGAAATGCTAAGAGTCTTGAGCAGACTTTTTACCCAGCTAACTGATAGCTTGGCTTGTGTGCATAATGTGTGCTCTGTAGTTTAAGAGGCTTACCCCAGTGGCAAGGTCAGTGCAGGATCTCTAAACTCCCTTAGTTCCTTTGCAGAGTATGACATGCTAAATTCCTACAAACAATGATAAAAAGTTTTTTGGGGTTTTTTGTTGCCTTTTTTTTTTTTTTGTCAGGAGGCTGCTGATGGACCTAAATTAACTTGGTTATGTAGTTTGAATGTATTCATTTCCATTTTGGTAGCAAACCCCACTGTGGAGTAGCCTACCTATTTAGGAATCCCTCAGGGACAAAAAAAACCAGTGGATGTGTGTAAAATCAAAGGTTGTACAAAATTCTGCAGAGCCATGGGGTTTTTAGAATGCCTTGCACAATTTTAGTGGCAGGTCTTAGAGCAGAAACAAAGGCAGGAACCAATTAACTTATTTAAAGAGTATTTTACAAATCAGGACAACAGCATGCTGTTCTGTGACTCACAACAGCATTTCTGTGCAGACTGATTCATTATGTCAGTGGGTCTGATGGGCTGCTAGTTTGTCACAATTAGGTAATAATTTATTCTGCCTCCTGAGGAATGAAATTTGGCTGCTGTGTATAAAACACTGACTCATCAGTATTTGCAAAACAAAGTAGGTGTTCTCTGTAGTTTGTTGCCCATCAGAGTTGGTGAATTGTTTTGGCCACTCCATGGCAACTACTTCACTGGAGTGTGAATTAATATTGCAGCTCTAGGAGGAGTTTGGTGTTAAAATTGGTTCTCACCAGAGATCTTAAGACTATTGTTTTGAGGAGTATCATGACACAGTTGTCTTAGAAACTTCTTGGACACATACAGAGTTCAATTTTTTTTCTAAAACTTAGACCATTGGATCTTTTACTTAGTTGTAAAGCATGATGTAAAAACTCCTTATCTGATTCAGTCTACAAAAGAATGTATTTTCATGCTTTAGATAATTTCAGTCAATCTTGGAAAATGTAGCTATACAACATACAAAAGTGACAACTCCAACACTCACACACAATATGAGCTGTTGAGAATCACTGTTATATTTACCAACATTTCCATATCCCTGTCAGCCAGTTCTGCATAACTGTTGTCCTCATCATAGTCAGCAGCACCAACAGAGATTCCTCTCCCCAGCTCTTCCCTGGGGGTGATTCTTCATCTACAGTTTTACCCTTAGCATGGACTCAGTGGGAAGCATTCCTCATCTCTCATGGGAAATGGGGGATGTTGCTTCTTTCTTTCTCCAGCAGGAATCAGGTATTCAGGTTGCCAACCCAATCTACCTGAGATAGCACCAGTACTGACTGTGTCTACCACAGAATTGACAGGCTTGCTTCCAGACCTCAGGTTGCATACCTGTCCCTCCTGCTGTACACTTCAAAGGTCCTCATGTCAGAATTTATCTTCCATCCTAGAAGTATCCAGAAATGTTTTTTAAATTTGCCATTTGAATACCTAGGTTATAGCTTTCTCCTGGAACTTTGCACATAAAACCAGTTACAAGTCTCAGAAGCTGCTGAGACCTAAGGTATTAAAAAAACCTCATGGTGCTGTGAACTAAAGTGGCCTTGGTCTCAACAGACAAGCCTAGTAGAAAAGAGAGCCTAAGATAGGTTAAATGGTTAAACATCACAGCCTGCAGGGAGTCTGTGGCAGAGAAGGGAAAGCAGTACATCCAGATGCTACAGCCTTACAATTAAAATGGCAGGACCATCTGTAATCTACCTGCTTGTGCTAAGTAATAATAATCCATTAAAAAATACCCTGCTCTTGCTTTTGCAAGAATTTAACTGAATTTAACACACTGAAGGAGGATTCTTTTCCAGGTTGAAATCTATTCTGCTTCTGAAAACCAAGGAAGCCCATACCAATAAAGCTTGTTTAACTAAATGATATTTCTGCTTACAGATTGGGCAAAGGCTGAGGCTGCAGTTTGAGCTTTCCTTTCCCAGTTTACACAGTGGGACCACAGACCTGAATGAGTCATGGCATGATGATCAGGAAGGGTGAGGTTGCAGGCAGAGTCATGGAGGCCATCTACTACTCACTTTCCCTTACTAGGCTGGTGCCAACAGGTCCCTCTGCCTCACTTAGCCTGGCTTTGTGATAGTTCCTGCCTTTCTTACTGACAGTGGAAGGGGAAGCCTCTTAGCTTCCCTGCAAGAGGAGCAGTCCCATCATTGTCAGAGTTGTGAGTGCTATTTGAGCCAATTTACTGGCAATGTTGCAGTGGATTACATACACATGATAAAACTGGTGTCATACTGAAGATAGGGATCTAAGGAAACGAAGAGCTAGACAGGGAAGTGGAAAAGCTAATCACTTGGAAATTTGTGCCCCTGCACACCTGAGCCATCATCCTGAGTGGTGCTGCACTTCAGTAAATTAGACTGTAGTGTCTGCTAGTACTCAGGTTGCATTCTCCTCAAGTTACTCCTAGGTCTGAGTGCAGGAGCATCTCCTGACAGGGATGAAGTTTAAAGAAAGTCACAGGTCTTTTTGGAATTAGAAACACAGGTGTAATTTGAGTCTGGATTTTTTAATGCACCTTTCTGTCATATGAGCTATGACCTACATCTTGGCATTGAAACAGGGAGACTTCAGGATAGGCAAGGGAGGGCAGAGAAGAAGAAAGAGCTTTGTTTTTTTCTGAGACACAGCTCCTGGAGCCAGGAAGGGCCATAAGGGACCTTGAGTCAGTGAGGGCTGGGATGGGAGGAGTATCTCTACCTTTTTTGACCCAGACAGATGCTTGCCTAGCCTCCTGCCCTGAGACTTCACTTCACTAGCCCCCTGCCCTGAGACTTCACTTCACTAGCCTCCTGAATGATCTCCTCCAGTGTTTCACCCTTAAAAAGTTCCTCCTATCATCCACTTGGATCTCTCCTGCTGCAGTTTAGCTTGCTGTTCCGTGGTCTGTTTGCTCTGGATAGGAAGGGCAGATCTTTCCCTTTTGCTCTGCACCAATGTTTTTGGGTATTTGCTACATCCCAGTTATTTTTTTTCTCAGGCTGATCAATTCTCTGAAGCTCTGCTCAGAGGTCATTTTTAGAGATCTCTGAGGCTGTTTGGGTTTTTTTTCTCTGTCACCAGGGAGCTGTCTCCTGAAAATGCTCATTGATACCGTGCTGAGTGAAAGGGATGGATGACATCACGTATCTTGGATCAGGAAATCTAGTTACAGATTCTGGTGTGATATTTCCTCTCTTTCCAATGGTGTAGCTTTGCTGATTCATATTTCAGGCCATATTCTATTTACTCTATTGATTTTATTTTATTTTCTTTTTTTTTGCTTATGTGGAGAAACTTGCCCACAGCCTTATTGCACTGAACCCTGCTGTTCTCAGACCATTTCTCAGATTTGTTAAAATCATTTTGAACTCTTACCCTGTTTTCTAATGTACTTTCAGTTCTGCTCAGCTTTGCATCAGCCACACATTTACTAAGTACACTCTATCCCATGGCTGACTTCACTGATGAAAAATCTGATTGCATGGAAGGACCCATTCACTGCACATGCTTGGCTGTTTTGATGGTGAACCACTTCCCAGGGTGTGATTTTTGTTTTCCCCCTGACCAATTCTGCACCTACCCTACAGCAGTTTTATCTAGGCCACATTCCTTTGTTTGCTTATGAAAACATCCTGCAAGTCTGAATATGTCACCATTTGAGCTGATACCAGCAACTTGCTAATGCTCTCAAGAAAACATCCTGGTCTTCACCTTGTGGTTGCTGGGTCTTGTGCCAAACCTGTTCAGCTTGCTAAAGAGTCAAGGAAGGAACCAGTGAAAAATAAGCAAAGAGGTGCCTGTGTAGGTTGAATTTGCCCAGCATAGAGTCCAGGGAGCAGTGGAGGAGCCACAGGGGAGGAGATGACACTCGACCACAATGTGTAACTTCACTGAGCCAGTGTTGGGCCTTGCCAAAGCCTGGAGGTGGAGTTTGCTCGTTCCCATGAGGAGAAAGCTTGCATTGCCTGCTGGATAAAGAATTGGGAGGCAATTACAAATCATGTTTCCATTAATTTCTAGATAATTATAACTTGATAGTAACTAATGATTAAGTCTAAGATGATCTTAGGTGTTAAATCAGATGATTTTCTGTGCGAGAACACCCTGAACTTACTTCGACTGCTGTTCTTTCATTACTGTGGATGACAGCTCTGTGTACTCAATCACTGAAAAGCAGTTCTAAAAAGAACATACATTTCTCATGTGTGTTCTCTCCTTGCCTGGTTATCAAGCTGCCTCCATAGCAGGATGGAAAGAGGGGCTTTCTTCATGTTGACCACTCTGCTCACTTCAGGCTCTGGCTATCCCTGCAGGAGCCCACTTCAGCTCTTATCCTGAAACAGGCGATGATCGGATTTTGTCCTGGTGCTTGCAAAGTTTCTGTCTTCCAGTTTTCTCCCCTAAGGCAAAATAGTGTCAACTGTGTAAGCCTGGCATAAGTGGGGACTTGTCCCTGGAAGAACAGCCTGCAAGAAGTGGGGCTGCACAGGAGACAAGAGGGAGAAAGTGACAGTGACAGAGGGCATGTGCCTGAGCTGGCCCCAGGTTTTGCTGGCTTGGTGATTTAGGAGAGAAAGAGCAATTTACAAATTCAGCACAGTCAGTAAGGGAGAAAATGAGATGCAGTAAATAAAGAAACCTGCCAAGTTATTTTTGTAGTCATTCTTGAGGACAGAGCTGGAATTTAAAAGCACCTTGGCTGTGACACTGATCCTGGTTATGGCTGTGGTCTATGCTCAGTAGCATATGAGTGGGCAACATTCCTTAATGTAAGAAATTCGACTCATTCCTGTTACCTTTTTCTTCCATAAGAAAAAGGGAAAGAGCAAGATTTGCCTCTTTCCTGTTGACTTAACTCCCACCCCCAAAAGATTCCCAACACTGCACTTGTATTGAAGTTTATATTAAACATTTCCCTTCAGACCCTGCCCTCTGCAAAGGCTTTTCAGGTGGAGGCAGCTGGAGAGCTGAAGTTTACCAGCAAGCCTCTTTACCACCTGAATGTCACTGTCCCGGTCCAGCACCAAGCAGCTTGCTGTTTGCTGGGAGACAAAGGGAGCCGCTGCTGAGCCACGCTGAGGCTGCTCTTGCCTGAAGAAACCTCACAATTCTTATTTACCAAATCAACAAAATCCTATCATTGCAATTAAGGGGATATGTAATTAACTGTGTCTTAATTACAGCAGCTGCCACTTCATCTGAATGCAGCAATTTGTGGAGAAACTGGGGGATATGCTTTAAATTCGTGTGTGTAAACAGTGCAAGCACAAACAGTGTGGTGTATGTAACTTATGAGGGTGTGATGTCCTGCTTTGGGAAGCCTGGGCAAAGGCTTGCTGGCTGCTTGCTTGCCTGGCTGGGGTGGCCTCTGGAGATCTCTTGGGCAGGAAGAGCACCTTTGAAAACTTGACTGTGAACCTTTTGGCCAGGGGTTTTCAAAGGTTTGCTCCACTTGGGCTTGCTACTTGAACAGTACTTAATGCCACAAAGACCTCCTGACACAGAAATGTTTTTGAAGAGCTTCTTACTTCTAACTCCCAGCCTTTGTAGGAGTATGAGCTCCTGTTATTGTGTGTACTGAGGTGTACTGGGCAAGATTAGTTTTGCTTAGTCTGTCACCATGCTCTTTCATGGCTTCATCCCTCTTGGCTGGCAGGAGCAGACTGTGCAAAGGGGCAGTGGTAGCACACACTCTGACAGCCTGTTTCTTTTCTGTCCCTTCACCAGCTGCATTGCATGGGAGCAAGCTGGCTCCATCCAGCTGCTGCAGGTTTGCATGGTGTTTTCAAAGTGTTTGCAACTTTTGCTGTTGTAGCCTTCCCTGGCTTATGTGAGTCATTTCCCAGGAGCTGCTGTGGACTTCCAAGGTGGCCAAGTTTTCCCTACTGAAGTACCCAGAAGGTGGTGATGTTTGCAGATCCACTTGGGTTTCACAGCCTTTCTTGCCTGCCTCAGCAGTTGCCTGCTCCCACTTCCTGCCCATAAACAGGATCAGGTGGCTAGCTGTGCTGGTTTAGGGTAGACAGTTGTGACGTGGTTTTCCATACCTGGAGAGACAGCATGAGGTTCCCTGTTCTTCTAAGGCAAGAGACATAGGTGCTTAGTAGATAGGAAGAGGCTGCTGGTCAGCTGAGACCTCCTTCCAGCTCTGCTTCCAAATAGCTCTGCTCCTGAATGTCATGCTGAGTAGCCATGTTATCACTCTGTGCCTCAGCCAACCCACTGGTAAAGGGCTTGGAGAATTCAGTTGACTAGGGCATGTAGCATCTGTGCCTAAGGTACAGCTCAAATACTGAGCTAAGCCCAGAAGGTGCTTATTGCTGAGCTGCAACTTGGAAGGAGCCATGAGCCTCTCCTGCCATAGAATAGAATAGATGCTACAAAGGCTAAGGACTGTGCCTGCCTAAGTTGGTAGACATCATTTGGGTTCCATAATTCAGCTGTATTGATTTGTCCTGTGCCTTTCACATATGAAATAAAGCTGCTCTGTATCAAGCCAGCACAGGAAGGATATCTGGCTTGGTACCAGTTTCCTAACTGAAACTTAAACTGTTTTCAGAGTATTTCAGTACTGTATAGCCTCAAACAAGACTGGCTTATTAATATAGACATTTCACTATTTAAATGATTATATGAGTTCCCATGGACACTGGTGCAGCCATAGTTTCACCAACCACTGCTACTCAGCTGTCACAAACTATCTTGACATCATGCTGCAGGCCTCTGGATTGCAGTCAATGGCACTTTGAGGAAGAGAGAAAGTTAAAACTTGTTAAATCTTGTCCATATTAATTTCTTACAAAGCACTTAGTCCTTGTAGATTTGCATGCTGAATGGGGCTTCATGGAAAACTTTTGAAGTAGGTTTCTCTTTCTGTCTTCTATGGAATGGAGTGCTACCTGCATGGTGTTTTTCATACCAGTTATATGTGCACAGATACATACACTTCTTTTTCATTGACCTTTGTGTTTTGCTGCCCATGTTTTGAAAGATGAAGTAATAGAATATTCTGACTTAGTTATTCCCATGGCACTCCCTGTGGTGTTACTGGGTGTGATTTGAGTATGGTCTTAGCAGGAGAAATTCAGGAAAAAAACCCAGAAGACAAAGGAGTCATTCAGTTTGTCTAACCAAAGTGGACAGTCTGGGCAGTAGTGATGTATTTTTCATAGCTGCTGAGCACCTCAGCTTTTACTGATGTCATCTGCAGGTTCCAGTATGGGTGCCAGGCATCTAGCTTTCGGTAACAGGCTTTGGAAATGCCACTGAAAGGTTCCCATTGCAGTCCAAGTGCCCTTAGCAACAAGCACAAAAGAAATGCAGAAAAATCAGCCACCAGAAGAATGTTTTTTCTCCAAGGACTGTGCCTGATAGGTGCAGAGGTTCATCCTGCCCTACAGATCCTACCATCTTCATAGGCTGCATAAAATGATGTCAGCACAGTCACCTACTGAAGATGTTCCTTGACCCTGCCATAGGCTAAGTGAATAATGTTTGCTCTCCCACTTACAAACCTGGAGAGGCAAGTCCACAGTTGGTCACACTTAGGCAGTTTATATTCCAGCATCTGCTACTCAGTTAAAAATGGGGCTTTTTTGACATCACAGTGTTTGACAGCCACAAATGTCCAACACCCAGGAGGTGGTGTAGCAACGCTGTCAGCTTGTGAAAGCCTTCCCTACCTTACCCATGTTGTTTCAGCAGCTGAGATCCCTGGATTAGAAGGACTTGCTGTTTTTTCCTAACCCACTTCTCCTCTGGCCTACACCATCTCTGTTACCCAAATGCTGGCCCCTGCAGGAGGCAGGCAGGAGCTGCTGGCTCAATCAAATTGTGGGCTCTGAACAAAGGACCGTGAGGAACTCGAATGAGATCACCAAATCCATTTGATTTTTTCAGGATTTGAGCTTAGGTCTTCTGGGTGAAAGTGAATGTGTTAACCCAGTGTGGGAATTAAGACCTTGCCTAGTCATTATTCAGTCGTCATTACAGTATTCATTGTGCTGGAGGTCAAATCAGATTACTCTAAAGAATTTGGAATGGGAAAAATGCTGGGGGCTTTTCATCAGCCTAAGTGTTTGGTTATCTCAGTGTTTAGCTATTTATATTGTGCCTGTCACTGTGGCATCTCACTGTATAAACAAAGGGATACTCTAAATCTCTTATTATTTTAATAGCATTAATGTTCTTCAGCTGGGGAAAAAGGAAAATAATTTTCCCCTGGGAGATAACAGAGGAAGAGATTTAATGGAAACAGTGGCTCTGGGAAAACTCTGCTTACAGGCTCACCCAGACCTGTTGTTGCCCTCTCCTGATGACAGGCACAAGCTCCAACTACTGCAATAAGGGCTCCCCTGCAATAGTAAAAATGTGAAGGAGAATGACAGCCTGGATCTATTTAACACTTAGAGAAAGAGGAGCAGCACTGCATGACTCTTAGGTTCTCATGCACAGGTGTGAGCAGAGCTCTCCTCTGCAGAGGTAAGCTGGGTGCCTTGTTCAAATCATATGCTCTGGCACTAGGGAGGGAGAAGCAACACATGGGCTGGATCAAGAAGTATTCATTTCTTGGCGATTCACAAAGATGCCACTTGTAATTGCAGATCCAGACATATGCTGCCCTTATCACAGGAAAGAAAAATGCTAGGATAATAGCTCCGTGCTGGAGGGGGATCAGCAAGGCAGAAGCAGGAGCAAACAAGGGGTGCAAGAAGTCGGCTGCTGCCCTGGAGAAAGCTGTCTGGTTGTGGCAGTAAGGTAAAAGGACCCAGAAGCTGGAAGCAACTTGAAAAACATATCGAATTGTTCTGTAACTGTAAAATAAGATGATGGTTCCTCTTGAGAGCACATGATGGCTGGGGAGGAAGTCTAAATACAGAGATTATTTTAGTACTTACAGACAGTGCTCGACGAGTCTTGGTGTCTGGCACACTTGTGAGAGAGGAAGGGCGAGAGCACTGTCTGGCCGTACTGGGGATGAGAGGTAAAAAGGCACTTCTAAGGCTGAAAGAGGCTTCTGTAAATTCGACTCCGTGGGGTTTTCTTTAGCCCTGTTTCATGTGGAAATAAGGCCTGGATGATCAGTGTTAGCTCCCTCCAGATGACTCCCAAACTTTCTGACGAGCTTGCTGAAGGTGGTGATCTCAAAGATGTTCACCCCCTGCAGGTCAGTTCCTTTGTGCCAATAAGCACCTGAGAAGAAAACACAAAGCTGAACTGGCAGAAGCTCAGGTACAGCATTAGGCAGGTGCCATGAAGGAAAGGAGGGGGTTTATGAGCACAACAGCTGCAGATCTGTGCCTTCTGCAGTGCAAAACAGAAATTGCTAAAGGGAGCATATTAGACAAGGAGCAATCCAGGAAGAGGATATGCAGTTGTAGAGTGCAAAGCTTCCTGCATTAATTTGCCCAACAGTACCTATTTGTAATTAATTTCAAACTCAGTCTGAAATTTCCATGAGTTTCTCCATGCAGGGACTGAAATACATTTGTGTACTTTGAAGTCTGTAAGGGGATGTGTGTCCTGAAAATGTTGCTAAACAGAAGCCCCATCTTCGAGGAGATGAGGGGACATCAGAGATGCACTAAACTGCACTGAAATGTACTGACTGCAGTGCCTGGTCAGCATGGGATAACAGGGCTCAGAGATATATAAACATGAAAGCAGGAGGAGCTACCCTCCTCCTATCTTCACAACTCTTCATTTGTAAGGGGCTGAGATAGGCTGGAAAAAGGCACTTCTAGCCCCACTGGCTATGAATCTGATGTAGCACATCTTTTTTCCTGGCCAGTAATGCAGGAAGCAGAGACCACTAAGCACCAAACAAGAATCCAAGCCATGTCATTTGCATTTCAACCTAGTATGCAGGGAACTGGCTCTGTGTATTAATGGAGAAACAAACTGCTGCCTCTGTTTCTGAATATCCTGCCTTACCTTCTTTGCCATCCAGCAAGCAATCCTGGAAGCACAGTGTTAAGATCAGCTTCTCAAGAAGGAAATTATTTGGTGCATGGAGTCCCAGTGATGAAAACCACTTTGTGTCATGTCAGGGATGGTCCTGCTCTTGCAGGCATCTGGATTTCAGATCTGTGTCCTCATCAGAAACAAGAAGTCATCTAGCAGCCATGTGCTTCTAGACACTGAAACATGCAAAACTGGAGACAGTTACATACTGGAGTGCCAGATGTTTGGGTACTGGGGCAACCTGGAAAGCATCCTTTGTGGTTGCTTTTACCTTCTCCCATATATTCAGCTAGACCTGCCCCTCATTGCCAGTCCCTTCAATGGCCTAGTGGCTTATACCTCCAGCAGAATGCTTTTGCAGGTTACTGGCAGGAGTCTCCTAGTCTAGCAACTTCATCTCCATGGTATATGATAGTATTTGGGGCTGACCTCCCACAGGCTGTGGGATGGGAGGCTTGTGGGACAACACATTTCTTTGTGGTGGGACCCCTCGCACAGAAATACCTGCTGATCAGCGTGGCATTGTTTTTCCAGTAGCACAGACTCCATTTACAAGGCAAACTAGGATGATTGCACTACTACTGTGTTGTGCCTGACTGCTCCAGCCTGGCAGCTTGACAGGGTCCCAAATTTGGCAATAGTCAGCCTGTAGCATCTGAGGGAGGGTGGGAATAGGAGACATCACCCTGTTCTTTTTAGGGGTGGCGCTGCCTGAGAAGCACCTAAACATGCTTGATGCTGACTGGGTGTACCCATGGGATACGAAAGCCAGGGTCCTGCTGACAGTCTGCCTTGCACAATTATTGGACCATTCATTTTTGGTTTCAATGTTAAAGAAATATTACAAAAGAATTACACTGGGGATTGCAAATTTAACCTTTGATGGAGCCCATTTAACACCTTGGTGGAAAACTGTGATGCCTACCTCTTGTTCTCCAGCAGTAGCAGTAACCAGTGATATCTTTTAAAAGACAACTGGAGCAGAAGTGATGCTTATGCTGTGAAATAGGTCAAACGTGAGGTGACACCTTATCCCTTTAGCTGTGAACCCCACCGTTGCTATTCAGCCTCCATATTGATTATCTGATGGTTTTAAGATGCTCCTGAAACCTTTGTGTGTCTCCTTGTATAATTGCATTAAGGAGTAAGCACTGGCCCTATGTCCTTTCAGCTTGGAGGATCCAATTATTGTTTCTCATTTCTATAGCCCAGGAAAAGAGAGAGGGCCATCTTAATGCACAGATGGCCTGTGATTCTACCAGGAGCCATGGGGTTAGGAACTGTCCCAGCAGAGAGAGCTCACTAGCCTGTCTTTTACTGAACTGTCTATGAATTATGTGTAGTCAAACTCCTGGCCACTTATGGCCATTAAAGGTCCAGTGGTGATTTTTGCAGGACTAACACCCACATCCTGAGCACATTCTAGGTGTAGGGGTGGAAATACACTTCAGCTCCCTAAATCCTACTTCCTGACTAAATTGCAAGAAAGAGGCATTATCTCCTTCCTGCCCTGAGTTTTCCCATAATGTTATTAAACTGCAGGCAATCAAATAATTACTGCATATTGCCCCAGAGCTGGGAGCATTTCTGCTGGGAATTCAGGACATCCAAGCATGTTTCAATTTGTGAAGTGCCTGGGAACAGCACTTACTACCTTCAGAGGAGCTCTGCAGTCCTGCAGGCATTTTAATGAGTCTGTAAAATGTCCTTGAGTCTGCTAAAGACTGAAGTATTAGCAAAAAAAATAATTAAAAAAATTAAATTCACTTTCAAGCTTCATCTTAAATGGTTTGATTTGTATGAAAGATTAAAACATCCATGTAGGAGCTGAGCTGTTGGGGAGGAGGCTCAGCTCTGATAACAGCAATGGTGCAGCCGTGTCATGGGTAGGTGTTTCGTGGTGTAGGGTGGAAGTGTCTGTAAGAGACATCAACCACACTTGAGCTTGTTCTTCCTCTAATTGCATGACTTTTATTGAGGAATGCACAAAATAAGCACTTAAAATTAGAGTCTGAGAGCTCTTGCTGAAATGAAGAGACTGTCAATATTTGCAGAGCTATGCCTGGACTCACCCAGACGGTATCCAAGTACATAACACTTGAATGGCTGAATAGATGGAGCACTCTCTTCCCTTTCTCTGCTTAATGAAAAACAAAATGGGGAGAGCCTGATTTTGCTTTTCAGACTTTTTTGCAGGTGCTCCCAAACTTGATCTTGACTTTTCAGCAACTGCTTCAAATAGCAGACCTCAGGGCACATACTGGCCTAACACTATATGAAACACAAAACAAAAGGGGAAAAAAATAGACTTTCCCCCACTCCCCCAAACGTTGTAAGTTTCTGGTTCTCCAATCTCTCTTTCTCTCTGGGTTGTTAGATGAAGTACCCAGAGCAGACATTGACTGGTTCAGGAAGCAAAGCAGGAGTGCGTTTCCGAAGGCTGAACTGAATTGTAACATGGTATGATCTTGCCAGGATGGCTAGATAAAGCATCCTACACAACACAATCATTCCTTGCATTTTTATCACTAAGAAATAATAATTTTGAAGCTGATGGGCATTAGCATCCCAGGTAGCTTGTATCTTTTAATGTTTTTTTTTTATTTTACTTTGCTAGAACAACAGGGCAGGAGATGCCAGTCCAAGGTAATTTCATGCTTCTCAGGTAGGGCCGAACTCTGTTGGATCTGTAGTGCTGCAAGCTCAAAGTATCCACAGTGAAGGCTTCTGCCCTCTAATCTTTCTGTGCTCAAAGCATTTCTTATCCATCACTGACCTCTGATCCCCTTGGTATTTCTGCCTTTTGCAGGCAGGAGCTGCCCTTCCTTGCTAAACTTTCCCTATCTCTGTCTCCCAGATGAGATTCCCACTGCAGGGGGTAGAAAGTCTTACACTCCACAGCAAACATGGATGCTTCCCTGCCCCATTGCATCTGTCACCCTGCAAGCACCATGTTGGCTATCTCTACTGGAAACACCAAGAGCATGGATGCAGTCCACATAACAGCACTTCCCATCACTTCCATCCAGATCTCCATTTAACAAAAGTCTAGTATGCCTCTGAGGACTTCATAAAGCAGTCTGAATGGTATTATCTTCCCCATACAGCTGGGGAAACTGCAGATAGGATGCTTGCTAGAAGTCTTATCACATGAGGACCTTGGTTTCCATTTTCTTGAACCCATGTCCTGGACATGACACCGTGCATTCACCAGTTCCTCCATTTCTTCACACAGCAGGTCCTTGGATGTGAAGAGATGTTCCCCACCCTAGGAGTGCTCACTGTCTCATCCCTGAGGTCAGGGGATACAATTTCCAGCTCTGATTTCCTGGAGCAAACCAGCCGTAAAAGCAGAAGTATCTGACAAATTTGGTCTGGCACAGACTGTGCAGTGCAAATCTTAATGCAAATAAGAAAAATGTCAGTGCTGAAAGAAAAAGAGTATTTAGGAAAAAAAATTCTTATGCTGTTTTTGTGGCATTTGTGCATAAAATAATGAGACCAAATATATCACCATGGGATTTGAGCCAGATAAGTTTATAACGTCTAATCCAGCTGGTGGATCATGACTCCTTTCATTACTGAAAGCAATGCTGTGGGAAAAGACACACAGCAAAGCTAACAAGATGGTGCTTGAGCTGCTGTACTCCTGGCAGCTGAACAAATGCAGCATGCGTTTTCTCACACCAGCAGGGAGAGGAAAGGAAAACGAGGAGCTAACAAGGAGCCCAGCATCCCCTCATGATGCAGACTGAACCTCACCCACTGCCATCTCCCTTGTAGGCTGGCTTTGTTCATCTCAAGTGACAGCGTTTCCTGCTCCTCCTGACCATAGTCCTGGGGTTTGTAAGGTGGTGTGACACTCAGCCAGGAGAAGGCTGTGCCAGAGCAGAGTGGTTCATCCGGCTTTCCAGCCTGTCCTTCCGATGCTGGGAGACAGGCAGCAAGAGCCTACACTGCAATGCTTCCCCAAAGCATGCTCCTTGGCAGCTAAGAGTTGGAACCAGAGGTGGTAACTTTGCATGGATTGGCCCTTCAGCAACTTACTTTCTTCTCCCAGTTCACACAGTCACCACACAAACTTTTTCAGTCATGGCAGTGCTGTGGAAATCATGTCTTGGTTGTGTCCTTTTGCAATACCCTCAGCTGTCTTCTCCTCTCCTGGTATCTGCACCCTCTCCACACTTCTGCTTCATTGCTCATGCTTCCTTTGTGACTCAGCTGATGGGATCTCACAGTTTTTGACACTGTTGATTTGGGGTAGCCTATAGGTTCCACCACAAGCCTGTCCTTGCACACCTGCCTGTTCCCTGATGGTCTTGCAGGGCCCCATCACAGGAGCTGGTGGACTTTGCCCCAGAACTGCCAGCACATCCCTATCCCTGAAGAGTCTCCAGCAGCTTTCAGCTCAGAAAGGCATCGTGCTGCCTTATGTTTGAGATGATGTTTTTTGGGCTGTGAACACAGTAGGTCCAGCATGGCTACCACGGTAGGGAGGACATGAAGGCTCTGCATAACTCAGGCTGTACAGCTTGACTCACGCATGGCCATGTGTATGTGTCTACATCTTTCAGTATAATTGTTGGGAGATTTATCAGGGTGTAATGATATTGGCATGCATGACTCTGCATCTCCTCCTCTGTACTTCTTTGCCTGTTTTGGAAGTGGCTTTCTGTGGAAAAATAAAAGGACACCCTTGCTTCATTGCTCATGATATATAGCTGGTAGGACAAATTTATTCTGGGTAAAATTAAAAAAGATATCCTAGTCATGACATTTGTTTTCCCTCTGAGGTTCATTTTCCAAGAATGTTGATTCTCATCTTGGAGAGCTTGTTGGGCACCTTGGATTGCTTGGCACTTGTCAGTGTGGTCCTTAATTGATCATCAACAGGGCTGTCACATCTCCCAAGCATCTCCCAAATACATGAGACACACAGATATAAACAAAAGCCTGAGGCACGACCAAAAGTACAAAAGTATGATTAAATAATTTCCTTGCAAATCAATTTTTACCTGCCTTTTTCCTGTCTCAGTCTGACAAGATCCTTTGTCATCTATCCAAGCTTCCAAGAAAAAAAGCAGGCAAACATTACCTTCTATTGTGGGAAAAGCAATTCACCCTGCTTTGTACTACAGATGAATTTTTCCCGTTATTTTTGCAGATCTCCTTCACATGAAACAAAGAATACAACATTATCCACATATTTGTACATCATCTGAATCTTGGAGCTCAAACAGCAGGAGACAAAGAGCAGGAAACAGAAATAGCTTTACTGAAGTGCTGGGTGTTTCAGCAGAGTGAGAGAATGAGGAAGGACAAGAGAGCTGTAAGAGCCCATAAATATCTAGAAATAAGAGTGATGCTTTTGCTGTGTGTTCAGGGACAGATTCCTTGGAGGGCAAATGTTGACTACTCTCAGATTGAGCTCAGGAGGCGAACGTTTTGAGCAGTACTTTTGGGTGGAAGGGTCAGAGGCCAGGTCTGGACTGTGGGAAGGATGGGAGAAGCATTGGACAGTGCCTGCTCAGAGGATGTTGAGTGGCTGAGCCCTGAGACTCATGAAGCTGAGCATCTGTCTGGGCACCACCTCTGGCACTGCGGTTGCTGCTGGCTGTTTTGCTGAAGCAATGTGGGGGGCCTGCCAGACCACCACTTTCCTCAAGCTCCCAAATATCAAAACACACGCACACTTTGAGGGTCCTCCACAATAACCACCAGACCCACTTGTGTGTTGGAGAGGGAAATGCAACTCACAGGCGTCATCCAGAGGTGAGTGGGTGCCCAAATACTGCCTCTGACCAGCGCAAAGACCAGCGGCATGTTTTCTGCCCAACAGGTCTTGTTTAAAAGCCCTTTCCCAGGAAAAGACTGAGCACAGTAGATGCCTGCTTGCTGAGCCAAGCAGCAGCACCTCTCCCAGTGGCACCTTCCCTTGCTGGTGTCTGTATATGCAGCTTCCCTCAGCTTCCAGCCAGTGTGCAAAGCCACCTCATTCTTTTCGCATTACCGTGTCCTCCTTCTGTATTCTTGTTTCTAGAGCGAACAAACACAATGCCATTGAATGTTCCTAAAAAGTCCTGGTTTTGGTAAGGCTGATGTTTCTGGTGGTTCAGCAGTGGTTGCTCACTGGTGGAGGCTCTGCATGAAGTGGTATCAACACGCCATGGTCAGGGCTGCTGTGGCCTAGCCTTGAACTGAGCTTTGGGAGAAGGAACATGTTTGCATCCGTCTGGTGGCATGAAGCGTGTGCCATAGAAAGGGAGTGGAACAGCTGCTGTAGCATCACCTCTGCAGTTCAGAACGTGGGGACAGAGACAGGGACAGGTACAGAGATGGTGACAAGGAAGCCCAGGAGCACATGAAATGCTACCGAACCGCAGAGGCAAAAGCCAAGATGCCTCCAGAGCTCCTCCCAGAGCAAGTATCAGTATGGGGGCTTCTTATTATTTTTGGACATCTGCTGCATGTTAAAAAGTTTTGCAAAGTGATGGCAGCTGCCCAAGCACAAACTCCCCTGCCATCCCTCCAGAGAAATGCAAGGTATGGTGCAGTCTTGGGCATCCCTATGCGCTCCTGGCCCCAAGTAAGGTGTTGCATAGGGAGGCTCAGCCACACTGTTAGCTGGCCCAGCCTGCCAGTTACCCGAGGTGCTAAAGGTTTAATTTTTGATGGGATAAGAGTCCCAGGGGGCTCCTGATTGCTTATGCAAGGCCCCTGTGGAGAGCTGGATGTTGGCGAGGGGTGAGGGAAGCAGAGCAGACATCCTCGGAGCTCCCGACAACACATGATCGAATTTATTGTTTATTTTTGTTTGTCGTTTCCTGTCGAGGGTGAAGGAACCACAGCTAAGGACTGTCCTTGCCCCTACCCCCTCGGCGACCCACCGCAGAGGGAGGTCAGGGCTTCCTCCCATCTCCCAGAGCCAGCACACCGCGGTCAGCAACCCCCACCAACACCCTCGCAGGGGCAGCAATAACCCTCACACCCTCCGCGGCCGCAGCCCTTTGCTGCCGGGGGAAGCCCCGAAGGACATGGGCAGGGGCAGCGGAGCGGTCGTATGGGCGGGCCGGGGGCATCGGCGGGACTGCGGGTGGGCGGCAGGTGGAGCCGCGNGCCGGGCCGGGCCGGGCCGGCGGACGCTAGAGGTCTCTCGCCGCTCACGGTTAGGCCGTGCGGGCGCAGCCGGCGGGACCGCGCCAGGCGCTGAAGCGGGTTGGTGCCGAGGGACAGCGGCTCAAGGGAGCCGCCACCACCGCTGCCTCCTTCGACACCGCGACCGGGCTGCGCTGCCGCTACGCTGCCTCCCGCCGGCCCCAGACGGTGTCCCTGCGCCCACAGAGCTGAGCCGCCCGCTCCCAGTCACTGTGAGAGTGCCAGCGGAGCGCGGTCAGTGGGGACCAGGACGAGAGAGCTGGGCGTGAACGAGGGTTTTCAAAGCAAGTTAACACCCAAGGCATTAATGTGGCTTTTTTTTTTCTTTTTTTAAATTTTTTTTTCTTCTGTTTTCTACCACGTTATACAAGGTGAATTTCCAGCCAGCAGCTTCTCAGGGGCACACGCGAATGTCCTGCGCCTGAATGAATAAAAAGGTCTGCGGAAACCTCGGGTCACTGGGGAGTGATGGCACATCGCTCCCATTTCCTGGCCATCCTCTTTGTTTCTTTGTTAGCCACCCGCAATGCACACGCCATACCAGCGCTTTGAGGTGCTTGCACCTTAAAAGGGAAAAAAAGAATTAAAACAATTACCAGTTTAAAAGGGAATTTCAGTGGCTGATTTTAGGACTGTGATGGGTCCAAACTATAAAACCTGAGAACTGAACGACAATCGAGAGTGCAGGAGGTGGTGGTGTTTTTTTTCTTTTTTTTCCTTCTCTCAGAAACTCTGGGTTTTGTTTCAGAAACTTCATAGGCGTAGGAGCTGGCTGCAAAGGTTGAACCAGATCTATTCCAAGTTTTATCTGCCTCACAAAAGTCATTTTGGCAGCCAGGGAACTGACAAGACCTGAATCCAAAACCCAGCAGAAGTTCCCTGTTAGAAACTTTAGAGCAGGAAAATGTCTAGCACTTCAAAACAATGTAGGCTTTCATGTGAAGCTCTTTGCAAAGTTACAACACAGTGAAAAGTTCTTGGATTAAACCCTGTTTACTCACATCGCATGCTGACACCGAGTCCAAGTTCCCGCACCCAAGGCGAAGGGCCTGCAAGAGTGTGCAAAAATTGGCTCTAAGTGCATATTTGTGTATGGCACCAACACAAAAAAGCTGTGACAAGCAACCGAATGAAGTAAATGGTTTTCCTACCGCAGTAGTTCAGCGAGTGCATCTGAGGCCATTCCTCTTCTTCTTTCTAGTTTGACATTTTCCTGGCCCTGTATGCTAATGGAAACCATCCTAAACTAGCAGGTATCACCTGCCCCTGCAGGGAAGCAGCATCTCTCTCTCCTAGTACTTGCCACCAGTGAAAATCTCTGGAAACAACTGAGAAAGCTGAGTTATAATGCTTTATCTTGCACTTGTAACACTGCTGTTGAATATGATGCAGACCATTGAGAATCAGAACCTCTTACAAAACTGCGGTTCAGCATGGAAGCAAGTTTCTTGTGCACTACAATATGTCTCCATATTGCCCTTCTAAGGTCCCCAATGCAAGGCTTTCCTCTCGCTGGAAACATCTCAGATGGAGCATCAATTGCTAGGGGAGAAAATGATAGACAAAGAAAGTGGAATTAGCTCTAGTGCAGACAGAGCTTCTGTGTCACTGGTTCCCCTTGAAAAATATGTTCATTTAACTTGTGAATTGAGTTGCAACTGCAGTTTGAATTGCAGAACCCTCTGTGCTGCACCATGCACAACTGCTTAATAACAGGACGGAATGTTCTTCACTTGACTGCAAGTGCTTCTTCACATCCTGCTGAAGTGGTCCCCAGCCAGGCCCCATCAGCCTTGCTAGGGGAAGGGAAGCTGGCTTCACTGGGAACTGAGGGCACAATAATTTGTAGGAAGATGAGTAGGAAGCAGTTCTACCAGTTTGTGGAAAACTTAAGGGAAACGTAGAAGGCTGCAAAACCAAAAAGGAAGATGGGTAAAGGATAATGCTGCAAAGAATAGGACTGGAGAGTATTTGCTATATATTAGATCGCTTGTAGCCTCACAGGACTGAGGATGTGTGGTAGACATCAGTAAGAAGTCTCCAGATGTGTGGGGACATCAGGACTTTGGGAATGACACCTGGAAGCTATTAGCCTTTATACAAACAGTTCTCCAAGCTGCTCCAGGAAGACCAATGATTAAAGCCAACATTAACCTTCAGCATACATACTTCATGACTGTCTGGACATGGTGGCTCCTACAAGAGTATTCTTAATCTTAATAACATCTTTTACCTAGGGAATCAAAACATCCTAACACATAACCTCCTGGCATACGGGGTAGCAGGGGAGTTAGTGCATGTAGAGATCCCAGCTCTGAGCCTGAGGAAGTCTCATCCTAGTGCTATTTCTAATGGTATACATACCTGCTTATGTGTGCCAGGTAAAGTTCACAGAGACATTTTAATCAGCATTTTCAGGAGATGCTTCATGTCCTGGTCTGAGAAGCCTTGTCTGCATCCTGTTTTGGCTGTCCATCTCTTCCTGTCTAATAATTGTACTACAGAATTCAGGTCTGAAAGCAGAAAAACTGCATGGACAGATGACCCAAAAACTTTCTGGAACCATGATCAAAGGAGATACATGACTTCTTTGATGACTTTTTTATATTTAAGTGCTTTCCTTCTCTGCTTTATTTCGGAGTTCACATCAACAGAGCTTTCCTATTTATCTATTTCAACTGTGATTCTTCCAGGACTGCTATTTAATTATTTTTCTGTAATATGCATCTGGAAGTGCTGTAGTTTCTTTCGTCTGTGTTACAGTGCATGTGATTTGTTTTCTTGCTATCCAGATGGATCATGCTTTTTTATAGGTGATTTACTGAAGTGAGAATCCTTACTCCAATTAAATGCTTTCAATTTAAGAAATCATTCTCATTTTATGTGCAAAAAGATCTTGAAGCCTACCCAGGCAATACAAGGTAATCAGTGTTTCCTCCTTGGTGAGGTGGGTTTTTTGCAAGTTGTTTCTGTTGTATCAGGGAGACTACTGCCTACTCAGAAGGTTATTCATAAATATTGAGCATACAGAACTCTTGGCCAGTGGCTGAAGTGAAAGCGAAGAGAGAACAAGCCCACAGCTCCTCCTGAGGCCAAATGTCACTGTCAAAATCTGCCCCAAAGTGTTGTCACTCATGATGGATTTGCACTTTCCAGAGAAGGTGCTTGTGGGTGCAGGGAGACTAGTCCTGGGCAGGGTGATGCTCTGCCTACAGTGAAAGGCAGAGTACAATTTTAAGGCAACTATTCCCTTTAGTAGAGTAATCTGGGGAGATGTCCCAAGTTTATGCATGCTGGAACCACTCTTCATTATTTGAAACTTTGCTTTGAGACCTGTACCTGGACACCATATGCTGAAGATGAAATGTCAACTCAATCATTCTTCAGTGAGATGTTGTTGCCTTTTTTTTCCTACAGATACATCTAAAGGGCAACTCATTTGCATAACATTTTCGTACCCTCGGTCTTGAAAAGGCTTAAGGAGCCAGGAGTGTGGTTTGAAATCTAATATTCTTACCTTTTGCTGTGGCAGAGGACAGGAGGAAATGTCATTAGAAAACATCACAGTTCTCTTTATAGAAAAGTATTGTGTAAACTGGGAAAGACAGTTGATGAAGGGTTAAAAGAGTAAATAGTTATACAGTTTGGGTTCTTTTTATTGCCTTACCCTAGGCATTTGCTGTGGGTTCTCTGTGCAAAATGTGTTGGAATTATTGTGAGGACATGTTGTTTAAATATTAAACATTAATGTTCTTCTTTTGATGGTGAAGCCAGTACTAAACCTGTTAATTTTTCATTAAAGCACCTGAAGCTAAATTTGTTTAAACTCTCAGTTTGCTGTCATCTTCACAATAGAAAATACCAAGTAAAAGCCACGCAGACTTGAGAATAAATAGGAATGAAATGTGGGAGCCAGCTCCAGGCTTCCTCACAGGGTGGAGGGGAGATGAAGGGGAAGAGAGAAGCAGCAGGAGGGGAAGGAAGAAGAAAAGCAGCTCTTGGAAGAGAGAATGAGGGAGGAAAAGATGAGCATGTACAGAGCAACAGGAAAAGGTTTGTAAGTATTAAACACATCAGTATGGCAACGGGGCCAGTAAAACTTCTGCTCATCAAAAGGCACAAGCTTGTGTGGGGTTGGAGGCAGGTCAGCATTGGGGAATGCTGCATGCTCATGTGGATGAGCCACTGTGGGCTGGTGAGAGATATGGGGATTCTGTGCCCTCACAGTATTGCCAGAGGAACTTAAGGCAGTGATACTTCATGGTCGAGTTTGGCCCCAGGTGCACTGTTTTATCTCAGCATGGTAGCAAGATGTGCAAGTCAGGTCCTGCTCACCGTGCCTAATATCATGGGCTGCACCTGTAAAATCACATCCAGGTGGGAGCCTGTACCTTTACTGCTGTTTTGTGATCATGGATGAAAAAAAATAACTCACAGGAGGTGTTTGTGTGTGATCCTTTGGAGCATAAATGATTTTAAGCTGTGGTTGGCGGGTACAGTAGTGGCTGGGCAGGGAGATGGAGTAGGAAGCGCTGGATGAGGCTGCATTTGCCAAGCAAGGAGAAGGATTTTACAGTAATTGAGATGTGAAATGCTGAGAGTCTTGACAAGAGTTTTAGCTGTACAGATGGGTAAGGAAGGCCATATCTCAGAGATGTTATGCAGAAAGAATCTGCAAGCAGCAGAAAGCGAGCTTGGATGTGAGCCCAGGGGAGGCACCCGCAGGAGCCGCTGCCCAGGTGACTCCGCAGAGTGACAGCGTGGAGCAACGGATGGAGGGATGAGTAGAGGCATGGATAGAGGGATGGATGGGTGACTGAGTGGAGGGATGGGGATATGCAGAGCTATCAGAAACAGGAACCTGCAAAGAGGGAGATGCAAAAGATGGGAAGCTGTCTTTTAAACTCACTGTGTGCAAAGTAATGGCTGCTTGTCCATATACAGATGAGAGACTTTAGATTTTTATAGGGGCAGGAGACAGGTCTCCAGTAAAGAAAAATATCTAGGAGGCAAAATAACATCTTACTGGCTAACAAATGTCTAGCACCATGCCCTTCATCCAGTGAGACTTCCAGCTATACAGAAGACCAAAAAGCAACCCATTAACATTTAATATAGACTATTTAATTGGAAATATTGGGGGAAATAGGCCCATAGTTAACTTTAGTTATTGGATTCTTCTTTTTAAACACCACTTTTCTATTGTTTTAACCAACCCAATTAGCCCTGGGGGAAAGTCCCATTTGATTTAATAAGGATGATATTGACAAGGACTTACAGACATGTTACAGAATGACTGCTGGGGGTTCCTGATACACAGGTGGCCTAAACTGAGCTGTTGACACATGAGCACTGAAGTGAACAGGGCAAGTAGGGATGCTGTGGTGGTGGGATATGGTCCAGACAGTTGAAGGGGTAGTGAACAAGCAGCACTATTTCCTGTTGGATTGTATAGGGAAGCCCAAAAAATTCCATGTCTGCCACTGGTCATATTTTTCACGGGGATTCTTTAGGCCCTTTCCTAGAAGGGCTGTCTGTCTCTGCCTATTTCTCTCTTTTGCTCTGTCATTCTCTTCCTCCCTGTTTTCCTTCCCTCTCTCCCTTACATGACCAGCTCATTTGCAACATTTCTGCTGCAATCCCACCGAGATTCATTTTCACTTTTTTATTGAAGAATCAAAATCTTTGGAATTAAAAGCTCCCAATATTGAATTTTCAATAACAGGTGAAAATTGCACTCTGCATGACAATGAGAAAGATGAGCTGAGCTGGGAGTGTGACGACATGGGTACCAGCAGACTTATGTTTGACCCACATGAGACTACTTGGACATGTATTTGAAGAAGAGGGAAGAAGAAAAGGTCATTTGGGAAGTGCAGCAGAGAACATGGGGGAAGGAATTTTTCTATTCAGGGCAGTGGTGGTGGGAGGAGGAATTTTCCTGCCATTTGTTGGTAAAGCAAGAGCAGATGCAGGGTACAAATTTCTTGGGCGATGGATATGTTTGTAGAAAAGCACTGGGAATATGAAGGTTCCCTTTAGGGGAGAAACAGCTTCGTAGGTGCTGCTTTGGCTGCTCCCAGTTGTCCTTCCCAGGACTCTGTGCAAGCAGATGCCTTGCTGTGCCCTGGCATGTGGTGAGTGCTGGGCCGGTGGGTTGTGGCAGTGATGGGTGAACCCTTCTGCAGTGGCAAACGCAGTGAAGCAGCCAAGGCCATGTTCTTTGTAAAGTCTTCTGCTACTGAACTGCTGCAGATGTAGCAGCAGCAATATCACCAGCTTCATCAGTGCCTGGGGCTTCTCTAATTACCAGCCAGCCTTGCTCAGAGTTGGCTTAAGCAAGGCCACGGTGACACTGCCAGTACTCGCTGTGACTGCTTGCCTGGGCTCCCATCAAGGTGTTTGCATCTTGCACTTTTCTAGGAGTATCATCTTTTCTCTGTGGGGCCCTTTGTGGCCACCTGGACTTGTGCCCAAGTCAGAGGTGCACGTTTGGAAAATGGCCACCTTGGGAGGCACATACCAAAAGAATGGCCTTGTGTATGCCAGGCAGTGGATTGAGGACCCTCAAGTGCAGGGGAATTGTCTGCCTTCACCAGAGGTCAGGCCTCATACTGGGCATGCAATGGCTCACACTAACCAAAGTAAGCCCACTTCCTAAATGGTATTTCTTGAGAATTTTTTTTTTTAATTCCTTTTTCTGTCAGGTTTTTCAAACCTTTGTTTTATTTTTCATCTGGCAAGGTAGGGCAAACAGGAATGGGGCTGGACAAGCTGGGGTGGCATGCTCAGAGCTGCTGAGGATCCACGGGGGTGATGGTTAGCAACCAGAGAAGAGGAGATGAGGCAGTTCCTTATGCCTTCAACCATGTCACAGAAAGTTTTTCTACCAACTCCCCAAGAGCACACTCCTGCTCAAACCCTGTTTCATTTCCTGCTAAGCTGTTGTCACGGATGGAGACTTTGAAGATGAGGAAAATCATGCAGATCTGTTTCCAGCTAGTGAGATACTCCAAAATTAATTCAGAAGAGATAGTGTCTGCTTCCTCCCTTACTGCCTGCCCAGAGCCCAGCTCTGCTGCCTGCAACGTTGGGTGGAGATTTGCTGTTGGCACTGACTATCCTGGACATAAAGCAGAGCAAGGTTGAGAAAACAAAATGCAGAGCAAATTGCTTGAGTGCCTGGGCCACACAAAGTGGTGGGCAACCAGGACCAAGGGTCTTGGCTGTACTATCTGTGCAGGACGCCCTCACCAGCTCAGAAGGAGCTACCAGGGATGCCCTGGCACTGCAGCACAGTTCCAGGCCTTTCAGTGCTTGGGCACCCTCAGGTCACATTAACTGTGAGCCCTGCCCCATGTGAGGAGACAACAGAAAGAAATCAATTAGGGGGCAAAGCCTTGTTTGAAAAATTCACTGTGGCTCCCTCCCACTTGCCCTGTCTCCTTTCACAGCCATCCCCAGACAAAGTAACTGGTGGCAGCATGTGAAGGGTGCTGCAGGTGGGTGATAACTCATGGGCACAGCTGGATGGATCTGGCACACAGGTGTTGGTCCAGTGCCTGCCAGCTGCTCGCCTGCCCTAGGATATTGGTGGTTAAGCTCCTTGCTTGAAGCATAGCGAGGGAGACAGCTGGGCAGCTGTGCTGAGGGGAGAGAGAGGAAGCGGGCAAACCCTTCCCACAAAAATCCTTGGGGATGGATTGCCCTGCTGGCAAGGACATGCAGGGTCCTGTGGCTGGCCATGGTGGCTGCTGCTTTGCAAACCAGGTGACCTGCAGCAGCCCCAGAAGCACTGCTGAACCAACCCCACATGCCCATGGCTGACCATGACCACGAACACAGTGGGAAGCCTCCACAGGACATCCTCTCCTGCCATGTCCTTGTTGGAAGCAAGTGGTCTTAGCATTAGAAAAAGCCATTCCCTAACTCAGGTGGCCCTGCTGCCATCCCAGAGGGGTCCTGCATCAGGTGCCGTCTTGAGAGATGGAGAAATTAGTCATGGAAATAGAAGTTGGTGGTTGCTTAGGTACAAAATGATCATGACCTCATTTTGGTGCAAAAATGAGAGTTAAACCAGAGTATTAATTTGTGACAGTTGGTGCTGATATTGTTAGAGATTGTGGGCTGAATAACCTGGGAAAGAGAACAATAAAAATGTTAACTGTTATTACTGAAAGATATTTTCTCAAATGCCCCAATCCTTAAACTTAAAGGTTTGAGAGGTTATACCCTGCCTGATCATAAGGGAATAAAATGAAGTTATCTGTATCTATTTCTAAGGAAATATGTTTGTGGTGGTTATATGTGGAGTGTGCATACTTATGTTATGGTCACATGCACATATAAATGGAGCTCGAAATCTACCAGTAAGGGGCAAGATGCTGCGGAGTCTTCCCTCGACATTGGATGTGCACACTGGTAGACTTCAGGGAGAGTCAGCAGGAGAGGTAACTTTATGTTTTCCTTCCAACCTTTGGCACTTCCACATAGATCATGATGTGTCTGGGAGTCTCAGTGTTTGTGTTATGTGGATGGGCATACACCAGAAGAAGAAGGGGAAGTGGGTTGCAGTGCATATTGCCTAGAAGCAAGGAACAGCACAGAATTGGTAAAATAAAAAATAATGGCTTACTATTATAAAGAGTTACAGTTAAAAGCAATTAATACTTTTTTTTAAAGCATGTTAGTAGAACAGAAAATCTGAATAGCAGCATGTCACTAAGTGGAAATTAGAAACTGTCAGTCAAACATTGTACAAAAAGGCTTTGCAATCAGTAAATATTCCTCTTGTGCATTTGGGAATGAACATACGCTGTATTTGCATCCCAAGAAGATGATGATGATGATGCTTTCCAGCCTCATGTCAGCTCTGGATCCACAGGGCTCTGGAGCAGTGCAGAGCCCTGGAGAGTGGTGAGAGCTTTGTCTAAGGACCTCCCTGGCTCCTGCTGCAAGTCTCCAGGCCTATCCCCTGTGACAGACTATGATAAAACTTCACCCTCCTGCCTAGGATGAGTCCTGCCCCCCATCCCTCTTTGCATATTTTGTCTAGCCAGACTTGCACAGACCTGCTGGAAGGGAGTCCTTGGGGGCAGTGGGGGGTCCATGCTTTGGAGAGCTGTCCATCCCTCTCCCCTCCATTTTGCCTGGACAAACTCCACCGCTATCCTGTAATAGGAAAAATTTCCCTAGGCCAGCTGACCATGTATAAGGTGAAGCTATCCTCACCAAACTGGGACAGCACACGCAAAGGTTGCCCTTTGAGAGCTGTTCCCTTCTCTGTGCACACTGTTTTTACTGTTAGTCATTATAATAATGGGACTCTCAGTGCAGTTTTTGTTCTGAAGTACAGCTTGTATAGTAAACAATTATGACAAAGATTTCAATAGCTCCCATTACAGACTCAACTTTAGCTAACATCTGGGAGAATATCTCAAGATGATGTTTATTATCCGTTTTCTGCACTAGAAGATGCTCAATTGCTTTCCATCAAGTCAGCAAGCAAAGGCATATTTTTCTAGACTGGTCTCATTTGTGATTTTATTGGTTACTCCTTCTCTTTAAAGAGGCTGTCAAAGCTTTTTGATTTCTCATAAGCTATTAGTGGAAGTTAAAAAGAAACTTAAGATTGGTTTGTTGGCTCCCAACCTTTTGACAAAATTAGCTCACCCCAGCCATGAACCCACTGTGTCTCTCGCAGGATCACCTTGCTCTGCTAACATCCCTCACACTACTGCCAATCTGCCTGAATATTCAGAAATATCCCAAGGCTGAGCCAAGCACTTACACATCATCTTTCCCTTACTCTGCCCAGCCTGTGATGTTTATGTGTTATCTTTTCCCATCAACCCCCCCTGCTACACTTCAGAAAGTTTGGAGGTGTATAGTACCTGATAGACTACGATGAAAGGTTCAGCCAGGCTGAGTAGTGGTAGTGCTTTGCCCTCCCTGAGGAATGCAGACTGCCTTCCTTCAAGAGGGCTGTTTGATACATTCAGATTGCTTTTGTTGTTTTTCTTTATGGAGAAGTTTTTTTCGTTTTGAATCATTAAGCCTCTTTCTCTGTCCCACTGGAAGCTGGAGTAAAGCAAGTTACTGCAGAGTTTAACATCAGAGGCACTGCTCTTCTTATTTCATAGATTTAATTCTGATCATCAAAGTGACATAAGACAATAAAGAGTAATTTTCTTGCCTTGCCCTGTCTTGCCTTGCCTTCCCAGTAGTGATGGGATAGATGTGTGCAGTCCAGAAGTACTGCCAGCCACAGTAAGTGCAAGGTAAAATTTTTGAAGCAGGGCAAAAGAAACTCAAGGGAAGGCTTTCTGAGTGGCATGGTAAGAGCAGCGAGGCTGGAGGGGGGCCTTGCAGTGGAGTGTGTGGGGCATGGGATCCCACACTGTCTTTGACACCACATGAAGGGGCCACCCCTGCATGACCCAGGAACAGGGGGAATGTGAAGGGCAGCACGTTGGCATCAGCAGCATGGCAGGGATGGAGGCATTGGGGCACAATTCAGACCATGTGTGCAGGGGTGAGGGGGTGCAGCACAGATTTGTTTGCAGCACAGCTCACCATAAGCTGCCAAAACACCCGCACACGTGCTGACAGGCAGGCCCATGGAGTGCAACTGCGGCCAAAGCTACCACTTTGAACCTAGCTGGGGAAATCTTGATGGTGGTGTTTGAAAAAATGAATGCTTCTCTGAAGGGAGGCAGTGATCACATTGGACGGAAAAGGCATTTTTGACCCCTGCTAGGACAAGGAGGGCAAGCTGCTCCCTTGTCCCTCTGGGAGGGAAGCCAGTGATGTCTCAAAGCAGCCTGGAGCCAACACCAGCCTCTGTGGTCAGATGAGTGGCAGTTTGGTCTTATTATTTCAAGTACTTATGAATGCAGGTTGACACAGCATGCTCTGAACTAACACTTTTGCAAAAGGAGTGTTTATCTCTAAGTATCACTCACATGAGCAGTTTCTATCTTGCTTGAGTTTGAGGGCTTTGATGGTGCAGAAGAGCAGCTCCTTAGGGGCTTCCCACCAGCTCACAAAGCTGCTCTGATGTAGTGAGACATGGATTGTCCCCACACATGGTTGGAGCCACAACAACAGCATGGCCCCCATGACCAGCCCTTCGCCTTTCTGCAGTGAGGCACAGAGAAGCCTGTGCTTTCCCATACCACAGGCAAGAACTCATTGTGGCTTGCGAAGGGGTCTAAGCGCAGGCTGCCTTTGACGATTGAGCAGAGGGCTGAGCAGGAGGGCCGAGTGACTTGGACCCAGTTTTGCTCCTGGATGGGGTTAAGATGCATCCAGGAGCCAGTTTGCATCCCGTTCCCAGGGATTTCCTTGTGATGGCAGCCAGGGTGCAGGGATAGTGTCCAGAGCTTAATTTTTGCTCTTACAAAATCCACATTTTGCAAAATCCAGTTCAACCCCAGTATTGAATGGAGTTAAAAAAGAAAACTGACATAAGTAGTTATGGCAATTGCACAACTGTGGCATTAGATCCCTCCTTGACTACCAAGGGTGGGCCCCAGGGAGGGCCAAAATCAGCCGCAGGTGGAGGGCTGCAATGTGAGTCCTCTGTGGGTGCCTGGGGGCTGCAGCCCCCTTTGGTACTGCCCATCCTGAGGGCTTTGAAGGCTCTGAGTACCTGTATCAAGGGAAAGGGGCAGCTGGGTCCTGTGCTGTGCTGTGCTGTTAGGTAAGCACTGAAGGGGAGAGGGGCTGAAGTGTTGTGGGGTTGCCTGGTAGTGCATTGCTTCTGGCCTGGTCTTGCTGACCATGCTGGGACAAGCATCCTCACTGACAACATCCACAGAGCTGCTTTGACTCTGTCTAGGGTGCAACTGGACAGAGTGAGTGACCTACGTCTCGTACAAGCTTTCACCACCCAGGCAGGCTAATAATGGAGAAACTGAAAACTTTAAAAATAGAGAAGCTTGGTTTCACTGTCTGACCCCTCAATTTCCCTGGTGAGAGAGCTGGTGCTGAGCCACCTCACTGTGGTGCATAGGGTCAGTGGAACCCTGCTCCAGCCAGCGGGATCCTTCCCCAGGGCCTTAGTTGTCATGGGACTGCGCCCAGGGCATTTAGCTTAACTGCCCACTTTGGAAAAGCTCCTTGGATTAGTCCAGCAGGGAAGATTAGGTACAAAATTCCATGTCTCCCCTCGCATATTTGTAATGTTTCTGCTGTATCGATAGTGGCAATTTGTTGTGGTAAACAAATAAGGGCACGAAGCTTGACAGAGAAGGGGTCTCTGTGGAGAGGACTTTTCCCTCTCTTTTCCTAGCTCTGAAGGGTGCTTCCACGGGATCTGGGAGAGGCAGATACTAGGGGATTAGCACGCGGCGCTGGAATGGCTGCAGCCGGAGGGGAGGCTTGGCATTGCCGCCTGGATGAGAGCTCACAACAATGGTGAGCTGCAGCCTGCCAAATCTCAACACAGCAGGCAAGGCTAGGCTCAGCTCTAGCTAAACGGGAGCCGTGTAGGACCCTCCATTTTGGAAGAGCGCTAGCAAGGTCTGGCACTTGGAATTCTTGGCATCCACAAGTGTCTTCGCTCTTTCTTATCCCCTCCTGTTCCCAGTAGATTTTGCATCCTTTACAATGGATAAATTATACATGCAGAGTTTACTCTCCTACCCGAGCTTCGAGAATACCCCAGTGCCAGCCAAGGGAACTGGTGCATGGGGGAATAGCCAGGAATGTTTAAAATAGTCTGGCCATGTGACTTTGGGGATTGGAAAAGAAAAANAAAAAAAAAAAAAAAAAAAAAAACCAGGAAAAAAAAAAGAGTTAAAAAAAAATCCTCCAGCACTTTAAATGCAAGTGAACTTTTTTTCGTGGGAGAGAGTCATGAACTAGTGATCTGTGCGCCAGTCACGAGCCAGCAGCTCCGGTTTCCCTCCTGGCTGCCGAAGCGGCTGCATCTGGGCCCTGAGGCGAGGCATGCAGAGCCAGAGCCTGCACGGAGGGTGGCTGGATCCAACCTGGGCTGAGGTGGGAGGCAACCGCCATAGGGAAAGCAGGAAGGTGGCAGAGCGCTCCCGTCCCTCCCTCTTTGGCTGGTGCTGAATGATTAAAACTGAGGGCGGGTGTACCTGTGCTTGTAAGTACAGCTTGTTCTGTGTCAGCCCTTTGTAGGGAGAAAAAACAGCCACGAAAAGGGAGATGCGGACGTTGCAGATCCCATTTTGGGCAGGGAACCAGCTGGGACAAGTGCTCCTCCTTACTTGGCTTCCCACCTGCCCCCTGTTTGCCTGTCCCTGCATCCTTCTGACCGTTGTAGTGCTCACTGAACCCATCCTGGAGAGGGACAATGATCCCCACTTCTTCAGCAGTTACCTGCACGCAGGGACAACTGCTGCTGCCTGCCCTGGTGCTGGGTGCCTCTGCAGAGGGGCAGCACTGTTAACAGAGCTTTTAATGACCGCTACCGGCTTGTACTACAAGCATCTGAGCCTCATTTGAATTCAGCAACTTTAAGCTCTTTTGGCAATATAAAAGGGCCTGAAAGTGGATTCCAGTCACATGTGCACTTGCTTTTAGATGCCAGCACGGTGCCAGTGTGATGTAAAGGGGCCTCCGTGAGCCGGAGAATCAGGCCCTGCATATTTTACACTCTTTTATAGCTTACTGTGACTCTGCTTATCTCTAACAGTTAAAAAACGAGTGCCAATGGTCTACACGCTGGATACATATCATGCAAAACCAAATATAGCACGGCTCAAGAACACTCTTTGCATAATGTACATATGTATTTCATTTATTTTTGTAAAAATTCTGCTTAAACATATGGAAGGGAAGGAGTGATAACACTGCCTAGAGGCGGATATAATGTGGTCAGGCAATGTGCAAGCTTCCTCACACAGCTCGAGGAATGTGCCTGAGTTTGAAGTTGTTACATGAGTCCTGGACAATTCCTTAGTGGGGAGAAGCAAGTAGGTCATACAGATGATTTTGTGACAGGGGTCCTCCTTCACATCAGGTGGCTGAGAGCCTCCAAATGCATTTCACCTGGGGCTTATGTTTTCTAACCCGGAACTATGGATGTGCAAGACTCTGGCTGAAAATAACCATGTAGATCCATATTTAGGAGCCTGCATGCATGAATTTTTCTCCAAACTTTTGGCTTGCCACATTGACGCTGTCCTACCAGTAATTCTACAAACCCTCTGGCATACATTGCATAGCACAACTACTACAGCCAATAGCAAAAAAAAAGAAATAAAAAAAGCCAAGCCACTAACAGAAAAAACCCCCACATTTAACGTAAAGCTTCTTGTCCTCTCTGGGCAGAGGCAGACAGGCAGGACTGACCCCAGTACCTGGCCCTGAGAGATGTTGGGGTCCTGCCAGTGCTTCAAACTAGAGCTGTGCTTTGTTCATCTTGATGTGTGCCTCTGTCTGTGCTGCCGTTTCCTACTTTCCTTGTATGCAGACAAAATTGTATTTTTAAAAATACAGTGGCTGCTGCTAGAGATTGGGGTAAACCGTGTGTCAGCTTTCACTTCATTCCCTCCCTGCCACAGTGGGAGCTGATGGGATCTGTTTGACATTGTGTTGTACATATCAGCATCTGGGTGCTCGGCCAAAGCCAACCACAAGCCTCCTGGGGCCCTTGGTCAAACCCTGTGGCCTCGCTGTGCTGAGGGGACCTTCCCATCTTGCCGTGGCTCCTGGAAAGCAGGAAAGCTAAAAGCACTGAACTGGCCAGGCTCTTGCTTCCCTTTGCTGATCTCTGCTGGATTTACCCCTGATCTTTACAGGTATAAATGACAGGCAAACCAAATGCATTTGCACTAGCTGATGTTCACAGATCCAGCAGCATCTGAGGCATTTTGAAGCTGACGTGCAGAAGGCAGCTGCCTGTACCAGAAGACACACAGTTTAAGGACTGATCTTCCAAGCTGGTTGCACCTTGGGTGGGGAAGATGCTCAGACAGAATCTTGAGTTCATGTTTAAGTTTGTCTTGTTCAGAAAACTATGAAAGGACATATTTAGCTGTAAGTGGATAATTCAGTGTAATTCATCTAAAAGAGGTGCTTCCTTAAACAGGGACCATGAGAACATATCTAAGATAAACTGAAGTTAACGGGCTTTACTTTTGAGGGATGTTAGTTAGTGCCCAAAGCACCAGGATCAGGGTCTAAATGACTTGATGGTGAAGGGCAGTATGAAGGAATAGAGATTAAAGCAACATCGACACGTGATTACTCATGGGCATAAGCACAAGTTTAACTCATGGACACATGTTTCACCTATGGGTTTTCATAGGTTTTAGCTAATGGGCTTTGTTTTAGAAACTGGGATTCTTGGGCATGGTGTTATCTCACTGGCATGCAAACACTTTCTGCTGAGAGACTGTTTTGCAGAAGGATTTAGAAAGACTGGTCTGAGTGAGAAGAGGTTAGAGCAGAGATGTTTTCAAAGGACAAGAGCCATCAGGGTGTGAACATAAGTAACAGAGGCAGCAGCATCCAACAGCAAGATACCTTTTTCTTTGTAATACTCTCCCTTTCTATCCCGAGCCAAAACTTCATCTATTTTGTTTTACTGTTACAAAGCAATTTGCTTAATATAGTCTTATGCAGCAGTTACTGAGAATAAAATTAGGTCTTGGTGTGCTAATTGGGGCCTTGACCCAGAGGAGCAGTTAGGCATAAGCTTATCATGAAGTATGAGAGCTGCTCCACCCAGGTTGGTGAGGGTATGCCTAAGCTTTAGGTTAAGCATCGTTTCAAGTATTTGGAGCATGCAATTCACAAGAGCTGGTATCTAACCTCCTCCCATTTCTGCTTAGATACCTCAAACCCCCAAACATTGTCGTGTTAAAATAGTGATTGTTTCTCAGGGAGCTCTCATCATTTTCTTACCTTTCTCAGAGGAAAATTGCCCTCCAAATAAAGGGGTGAATTTCATTTTAGGAGAACTGCAAGACTAGAGACAAAGACATATCTCCTTTACTGACCTCCATCTCTGTAACGCTGGGTGTTCTTGGTTGCTCCTGCAACAGAGGAATTAGAGGTATTTGTAGGAAAGTGTGTGGTTCACTGGCTTGCAGATTGTACAAGACAAGAGGACTGGATTTTAATTTAAACTGTTATTTTGGAGGGAAGCAATAAAACAGAAAAGCATGTAAAGATTTACTTGCTCAAAAACCTCTGAAATGTCTCCTATTTTTAGAATGCTCTGCAAAGGCTTTTCATGCAAATGTACATGCACGTATACATACGTATGTATATCTCTGTTATGCAAATCAACTCTGGCTTCTTATTCACTGTGTTAATGAGCTTTGAAAAGGCTTTGGCATATCTTTTCTGCAAAGGGATTTTTGTTTTTAAAGAAATAATTAAACCTGCATATCATAAAGGTACTTTTAAAGCAGCCAGACTCCAACAGCTGTATTCAAGCTAAATATGATCTGGTTGTGCAAACGGTCCCCTAAAGTACTTCCCTGAATAGCTGCAAACTTTTAATCTCTTGCTTAAAGCTGATGCTGAAATACCTGGCTGAACTGAGGCCTTATACAGTGATCTGGGATGTTTGGTTAACACCTGGGGAGCTAGTCACTTGAGGGGGTGGGAGAAGGAAAGTATAAGGAACTGGCTCAATCCTCCCACCTTGCCACAAAGCACAGATGTGGCCAGTGGAGCCATGGGGCACCCTTCATCTGCAGTGTGTGGTCACATCAGGTCTTGTGTCCCTGGTATGCCTGTTCCTGCAGCCACATCTCCAGTGATGACAATGGGCAGGCAACTCTGGGGGTACAGGGAGCACATCACCCACTTTGTGGGATGCATCTTCTGGAATAAAAATTCTGTTCTTCAAGTCTTCATGTGAGTCTCCATCCTGCTGGCAGTGAGTCAGGAGATGACTACTACAGACCCCTTTGGTGCAACGTCACCTTTTATAAAGTTGTCAAAACCCAAAAGGAAGCCAAAAATTCCTGAGGCTGAACTGCGTTGCAGAGTGTCCAGTAAGCAAAGATGTACTTTACATGTATGCCTAAAATGGAAAGATGAGCTAATGCTTGCCTCTACAGCTTCAAAGGCAGCAGCCTGCAAATTCTCTCTGGAGCCCAAATGCTCGTCCCGGCAGACAGCCCACCATACTGGCTGAGAACAAAGGTGAGCAGCAGGTCCTAGTCCACAGGTGCAGGAGCATCTGCAGAGCAGCAGCCAGATCAGACTGTACACAGGAGGATATCTGCAATTAAAGTGATTGGGTGCCACCACATCTGTAAGAGGACTAAAAACTTGCAGCTGTCAGTAAACATCTCGGCAAATCAGGGATCTCTCTCTGTAAGTAGAAGGGTGTTTCTTACTAGCAGCTCTGCCCATGTTCATTGTCAGCTGCTTTCTGTGACTGCCCTTTTCACTTTAAGCTGTTTGTACTGAACACTAGAGGAAATGAAGAAGTATTATTTTACACCCAAGTTGTATATCCCATAAGAAAGGGAGCGCCCTGCTGTGCCAGCTAGTGTACTCCATACAGTGGCAATGCATAGAAAACAGACACTGACTTTGAAAAGTAAAACCCTCCAGGGAGTCACTGCTCTCTCTGAGTAAATACCATTTACTGTGCACCAGCTCCATTTGTTCCAGGGACATTTCTAACCTGTTGCCTGGATTTTAATGAAGTTCAGGTTGTCACATCACACCAACCTCTGAGGTGCCTTTAGTGAGTAAGAACAACGGGGGCTCAAAGGATTGGGTTTTGTGGTTATAAATATTTTTTATGGATGAAGATTAATGAAGGAGCATCCAGTGTAGACCAGTCAGGTAATGAAGGCAGAGCACTGATGTCACTTCCCCACAAATTCCCTCCTAGCATACCAGGGATAGGAAGACTGATTACCCCCTGCTCTTGGTTTCCACCAGGGTCTTAGTGCTGAGCTCCAGCCAGAGAGGTAAAACCTAGCAGTTTCCATGTTGCCTGCATTCTCTGAATATTCATCCCTCCTGCTCAAAAAGGAAAATTAAAAAAAAAAAAAAGAAAGGAAAGAAGAAGAAAACAAGCATCACATTTTTCTGTGGCATCTCAAGCTGGAGGGAAAGGCTGAGATAAATGGATACTTTCAAGGTCATTAGCTAGTGGAGTTCATAGTTTGTATCACCCTGCCAGAGCTCAGCTTGGAGAGGTTATAAATGTTTTTCATCTGGAGCAGCGAGCTCATTGTTGGAGTTTGGATTCTCTGCTTGGCTGACAGTGAAAAATCCAAATTCTGATGGAGTAGGGCCCCCCTCCCCGCCTGGGAGGTCTTTTGTCTATTCATCCGTAGCAGAAAACACAGGGACTTAGATGTGCAGTTGAAGATACTGTGATGCCTTGCAACTACAGTTGCTACCACCAAAACCACCGCTGGGCAGCTGACCTTTGTGGCGGCCTGCCAACAGACACACAAGGTCAAGTGTTCTTTGCTGTCTAAAAAAATTACCTCAACATTACACCTAGTCCTCTCCAGCCTCACTAGCCAGCAGTCTCATGTCTATGGAGAAGAGACAGGGGGAGGACACAGTCAGAAACCCAGGGTATGGGACAAAGCACCATCTCTCAACCCTGACAGACTGCAAATTTTGAGGGCTCCCTAAACCAAGGCAGTGGCAGGCATTTTGCAGCTGCAGAAGTGCAGCACTGCAGCAGCTGAGTCAACATGCTGACATGCAGGTGACTGCTCCTCGCGCCTGCTCCCAGGTCTGCAAAGTCACCGCTTTTGGCCATGTGTTTGCCTGAGTTATTAACTGCTGCACCTGCTCTTTTCCACACTGCTGCAGGCCCCTGAGGGGTTTGGAGGTGCAGGGATACAGCCACGGTGGTGGGAAAAGCCACACCTCCCTGAAGGGGGAGCTAGTGTCACCCTTCCTGGCCATCTACAACTCCTGCTTTGTCCCGTTGCTTTGCCACCCAGCAGCGATGCTAGGCATGGGGGAAGGTGTGTGCAAGGGCAGACATCCTTCAGTCTCAGTGCTCTTGAAGGCTGCTGTATCATGCTATATAAGATCAGAGTTCTTCCTTCAAAATCATATCTTTTCCATTCATGCAGGCACAGGCTGGGTTTGCTTGGTGGATTGACGCTGCTCCTACCATCTCAGGCCCTATGGGCTCCAGGGGTCTCAGAAATGGTGCAGATAAATTGTCATTTGGGGTCAATGCCACAGACTGAAATGGATACAAAATTCCAGCTATTTCATGCCCAGTCAGGCCAGTTGTTTTATAGCCTCTGGTGGAATATCAGTAGATGTATTTCACGGCGGTAAAGGTCAAAGATGGACTCTAAAATAAGTGGAGCCAGTATTTTTGATGGCTCTTAGATTAGAGGAATATTTACTGGCAGATACTATCTGCAGAACAAAAACTTCTTGCTCAGGAGGAGAATAGTTTTAGTAGTGGCCAGGACTTTCAGGAGCTATCAGGTCTTCCAGACTGGCATGGAAGATCCACAGGGATTTTGTCTTCTTCCAGGGCATGAAAGGCACCCTGATAAACAGAGCCAAGACCCTCTGCCTTTTCACTGTGCACCTCTGAAGGTACTCCTATGGTAGCTAACAACAGGGAATTCTGTTAATCATTTCCAGGAAATGACACCAAAGCATGGGGAACCTGGGACCTACAACCTCTGGGATCTCCATTACCTCTACTTCCCTTACCCCATCAAGCCGGTGGCTCTGGCCCATTTGCTGCCTGCACCAGGTGGATAGCTATGGGGAGATGTTTTTCCAAGCTCTTTCTCCCCACTGCCTCCAGAAGCAAAGTCCTGAGCCTCCAAAAACCTGTTATTTTGTAGGGATGCCTCAGCACAGAGTAACCAAAATTTATTCCCACTTATTTGCAGCAGGCTCTGCAGGACAGCTGGACTGAACTGAGATTTAACTGCCAGGTACAGGTCCATTTTGCTACTAAATTTATCCCCAAGACAATCTTCTGCGGAAGCTTTAGTTCATATAAAGATACATCCCCAAGCATATATAAACTAGAGGCTGTAATAATACATTTTGAAAGTGGACAGGGCATGAATTAGCAGTGCTCTTCCAGACATATTTCTGAAATGGAACACAGAAATACTGAGAGCAGATGTTTTATTACTTTTAGAGGACAAAATTGGGTCAGATCTTATAGCAGAATTTCTAAGCATCACATCTTTGCTGTCCTATATTTCTCAGGATGAGAGAGGGGAACACTAACTCTCTTGCTCCAGGTGTCTCAAACCCCTGGAACAGTTTCTTTCCTAAAAGAAGACCTGGGGTGTGTCATCTTTAGAAAAAGAAGCTGTCACCACATCTGAATCAGGCAAAAGTAGAGCAATCAGCCCACGTGCTGCCATCCTAAGAATGAGAGTTTGGGAACAAACAGATGCCAGGAAGTGTGGGACAAAGCCTGGGGCTGTGAGTACTCTGGATATGGTGTTACAGCATAGCCAGGGGCTGGAGGGGAGGAGGAAGACTCACAAGATCCCTTTGACACCAGGCACCAGGCCCCTTGTAGCCGGGGCAGGAGCCATGCTGGAGCTGGAAACTAGGGACTAAGTGGCATGTTGTGCCTGACCGAGTGGCAGGGCTGACCTTGGCTGAGGGGGAACGGATGGATAGCCGTGAGGCACCGGCAGGACCTCCCGAACAGACAGACCAGCCTGAAATGTGAGGCCTCCGGACGGGAGCCAGATCATTTGCCATCGCCTTGTCTGTGTCCTGGGATGACCTGGACACAGAACCACTTCAGACTGACTTGATGGCTGGAGAGCCTGTAGCTTCTCAGGCCAAAATCCTACCTTTTTACTTAACCCATTCTGTTTGGCTAGCAGAAAACTACAATTCTGTGGGTTTTTTTAAAAGGCTTGATCTTTTTTCAAGTTGTAATTTCCTGTTATAAACCTCTTCCTGAAGAATTGCCTTCAAGTCATCATAATGCTTGTTGGAAAGTGAGGTTTCCCTAGGCAGCAGTGGTTAAAAGATGCACTCATGTTCTCTGCATATTGCCAAGGTCTGTTTTGCCCTATGCTGTCTGCAGGCAGTTAACAAGTCAGCCTGTGGTTGTAGTAGCAGGAGAATTATAGGAAAGGAAAAGAGTACACAAGAGCGGTGTATCTGTGATTCCTGCTAGCAGGCCCCCAGGAAGGCAGAAAGCAGATAGTGACACTTCAGGTCAGATGAAGACATCAGCAAAAGGCCCTCTGCTTCCCCATGCAGCCCATTCTTCAAATCTAGCACCCCCATTACAAAAGCAACTGGGATAGGAGGGCTGTGTTCCACATACATGGCAGAAATTCCAGAAGAGGTCTAATGGAGGGACCACCCATCTCCCTGAGCACCTGCAATGACAGAGCAGGGCTATGGGAGCATGGGTGGACCTGGCAGGGCTCCCCCTGGGTGCTGGGGGTCACACTCTGATGGCTCCTGGCTGTGTTGTATGCTAACAAGGGCCAGGCTCTGGGACAAGCATCTCCAGAGTAACGAAGGAGACAATGGCAGGAATGCCTGCTGGCCCAGACCAAGTATGCCATAAGTCAAAACAGGCTATCGCACCCAAAATCATGCCATTGCACCCAAAATCATGCCAGGGGATTTGCTAGCACCAGTGGCAACCTTACCAGGTTTCATGCTTTAAAAAATCTGACCTAAAATATCCTGGTAAGATACTCAGTCAGAAAAAATTGTCCAAAAGCTTCCCAAAGCATTTTATATATAAACTAATTCAGCCATTCAAACCCATGTGTTTTTCATGGCAGCCCCTGATTAATAGGGACTTGAATAAAGTTTTTTTTGTTTGTTTATTTGTTCTTTTGGGACTAGCCTATTTGTTTTAAAAGAGCACAAGACCCTCAAAAGATAAATAGAGGTGACATGTCCACCCACCCTCTGCTTTTTTTGAAAGGCTTATATGACTTCTGACTCTCCTTCTGGGTTTCCACCTGCTTGAGAAACAGGAACAGGAGCTTTCTGGGTGCATAATGTGGCAACAGGCTCACTGTTATGCTGGACTGTGGCAAGAGTGTCAGTGTAGCCAGGCTCTGGTGACTGAGAATGAAGAAGGCAGGAGGGTTTGGGTCTTCCCCTTATCCTAAAACACCATCCCAGGGAGATGACCCCAGGCTTTGAGGGCTGTGGAACAAAGGTTGGATGCACTGCCCATCTCAGTGAGAGGAGCAGAAATTAAACTTCATGAACTTGAACAAAAGACTAATCTCTAGGAGGGGAGAGGGGAGGGAAACAGAGAGGAACCACAGACAATTAGTACTGTACAGGCTCTGACAGAGTCATTAATGAGGGATAATATCCAATTAAGGAGGAGGATGGGAAATCTGAGGAATGCCTGTATATATTCCAGCAAATTGCTCATGGCTCTTTCCTATTCCCCTCTCCATAGGAAAAAAATGTTCAAGTGAAATATAGTTGATGGAAATATTTGGAGCCCACAGGTGGGTGGCTTGCTGCCCAGATGTCCTGGGAGCGTGTCCCCTCTCACACGCCTCATCAGAGATGCACGCATTAAAGGGTGCATGAGAGGGAGCCTAAAAGGTTCTGGCAATGATTTAACTCAATTAAAGTCTGTGGGAGGGTTCAGCTTCACATCATGAAGCAAACACAGGATGAGTAACTGATATAAAACTGAAAGGCACTTTACTTGTGTCTTTTGTTTTTAGGATGGCAGGAGGTGGATAATATTCCTACGCTGACAGGGTAAGGCTGGAGCTGGGCAAACTCCTGTAAAACATTAAGGGTATTTGTTGTCCAAAAGGTCAGCAGCAGCTTGGAAATGAAGATTTCCCTCCAGCAGGAAGGTTGGGTTTTGTTTTTTTTAAACAAAACCAAAGAAACCAAACAGAAACAACCCCCCCAGCCCTTTCTACCTATTTAATAATTTCTTTAAATGGAATTTTTAGTCCTTTTGATGTGACCTAAATCAGCAATGTCCTGCATGAGAAAGAGAAATAATTCACAGTCCCCAGTGTCTCAGAAACACTTGTCTGGATTGACAGAGCAGAGAGTCTGTTTCCAGGAAGTCTCCTATAAAAATAGCTGGAAGCAGTTTTCAGAAGTCTGGAAGTTTTTCAGAAGTTTGTCTGGGTTTGTGATTTTGGGGGTTTTCGGGCCCTTTGGGGCCATGTTTTTTTTGGATAATTTTATTTTTAAGGCAAACCCCAAAATTATGCCAGCATTGTTGGTTTTAATGTAGCACCTCCCTTAAAGTGATTCCCAAAGTAGTTTTGGGAGTAAAGCTTAATTTGCTTAAGTCTTTGCACATGGTGTGTAGGGGGACAGCTGGAAGAACTCCTAAGACTTTTCCAGACCTTTAGAGCTTTTTTGAAAACCAGTAAGTCCATTTTCCCCTCAAGCTTTATGACAAGATTCTCTTCCCAGTGTTTCTGTGAGGAACAGACCTTTACAACCTCTGCATTTACAGATGGGCTTTAAATAGCATAATCAACAAGTTCTCAATGTTCCAAAGAATGGGACTTCACTTGCTCTCATCATCACATATCTATATGTGTATATATATACTGAATTCCTCTCACCTCAGTGTATACAACCAGTGGTTACTGCATCAGTGAACATTACAGATCCCATTTTTCCCAGGGCAGGGCCCTCAGTGTGCACAAAGGCACAATGCAGGGAAGATTAATCTCAGCTTGTGCTTTGCCATTCCAAGCCCCTGCTAACTGTAAATAATATTTTAGCAAAGATCTTGATGCATCATGATCTATTGTGTTGCAGTGATGATGCTGCTTGTTATGTCTTTAGCAGTGATTTATCATCCTCTGCAATGACACAAATCACGGATGGCTCATGACACTCCAAGATGTACGATCTCTTAGTGGTGGCAGTGATGAATTCTGCGCTTAGATCATAACATTTTGAAACCTGGGATGTGGAGCTGATCCCTTGCTTTTTACTTCTAAAAGGTACTTAAAGCAATAAAATCCTCTTTTTGTTAACGATACGTCAAGTAGCACATCTCTGCCTTTCATGACAGCTCAATACGGTTAATTTTGGCTAAGCCTTGAAGGGTTATCGGGCAACTCCAGATTACTCATTCTTTTTGCTTTCCCCCTACTACCTCCTAACCTTTAATGTCCTCCTCCTGCATTCTGGTCCCTGGGACATATTTTGAAATTCTGCTGCATGTATAATGAGTATAAAATGTTCCTCTAGGAGCTGGAGAAAGCTCAGATGTTTGGGTACAGTAGGCCCATTCCGACACAACAAGCCTACGCTCAAGCTGTGATCCCAACAGAGAAGAAAGCGTTTAAGGTCTGAGCTGCTCTCATCCAGTGAGCTACTGCTGTATCTGCTCTGCTCTGAGGAAGAGGAAGTACTTGATGTTATTTATTTTTATCCTGTGGCATTGAAACACCCCAGGTAAGAGAGGATAGAACAGGGAGGGGAGTGTTGAAGGTTCTCACTCTTTACTGCTGGTTGCCTGCTGCCAAGACAATGTGCATTTCTTCTAGGCAACATATAAATTATTGTGAGAATGCAGGTCTTCTGGTTTTAGTGATGACAGAATAGACATGAATGTCAAAGGGACAAGAAAAAAAAAAAGAAGAAAGAAAAAAAAAAGAAAACTCCAAACAAATCACAGGAAGCCAAATGCTGCCCTTGGTGATAAGCACCTAAGGAGCTGCTCTACCTGTAGTCAGGGGACCCTGCAGGATGCCTTTACCTCGTAGAGCTGGAAAGTGGGGCTGAGGGCTTACTCCAGCAGGCAACACTCTCCCTGGGCTCATCCTGAAGTGAAGGGGCTCCTCCTGGCCTCAGCCCTCATTGCTCTGCCTCTTCCCAGGAGTTATGGGGAAGTCAGTCACTCCTTCCTCACTACCTCCGCTGACCTCCGCTCCAGGGAGGACTTCAACAGGCAGCTGGCCTGCCTGTAAAGCACCGCTGGTATCCAGAGGCAAGGGTCCCTGCTGCTGCTGCTTCCTTGGCAGCTGGGGCTGTAAGGCAGCGATGATGTCTTGCGGCTGGAGAGGCACTGGAGCCCTGAGACAGCCATTGCCTGAGAGGGTGATGGCTGCACTGGGTCTGTGTGCATTCCTGGCGTCCCAGTTCCTGTGGAAGAGCTGGGGTAGACGAGGGCATCCTCTTCGAGGGCTGCAGAAAACCCAGACAGGACAACTGAGGCGCTCTGTCCCCCTCGGCCTCATCTTCAAAGCCTGGAGGCTCCGAAGTGGCTCATCACCACTGGATGGAGCAAAAGAGGTGGGCGAAGAGATCTGAGAAATCCTCCCGGGATGCTAGGCTGGCTGCCTGCCTGCCCTGGCCCCGGCCCCGGCTCGGCTTCCAGAGAAGCTGTTAATAATCCGGAGCCTGCTTTCCCCTCTGCTAGCGGGGACAGGGCCCCTCGGGGTGCCCCCCTGCCACTCGCTGCCCAGCCTACCGGCCCACCAGCCCTTCTCTGACACAGCTGCTGCCAACGGGCTCCAGGTCTCCAGGTGCTCCATCGACCAGAGACACTCCAACGGCCAAGAAGTCCTCTGCGGAGGGACCTGCACGGTCACCCGGCACACTTGCTCTGCCGAAACACTAGACTGTCTCAGGGAGGTCTGGGGATTGGATCCAGGATTTGTGCTATCTGCTTTTCAACTTCTTTCTGGCCACAGGAAACGGGGACTGGGTGTTCCCTGATCCTTAGGACTACTGCTCGGTGCAGCAGCAGAGCACTCACCACAAAGTCCATGCAGTGATCGAGGTAGTTGGAGGAGTGCAGGTGGTCACGTTGTGGAAGCCACTGTTTGACTGTGCAACCTTAACAACCCCAGATAGGAGATTTCCTACTATTTACTTTTATTTGTGTGTCCCCTGCTTCCAAAGAGGGAAAGGGGGGGACATTGCAGGCAGCACCAGCACCCAAAGCAGCAAGGGAGAGGCAGAGGGACATAGGCACATCACCCCAGAGTGTTATCTGCTCAGGTCTGCCCCAGAGGATTTTCCTCTTGCCTCCAGCCCTTCTCTACCAGAAACAAGCAGTCTGGTTGTTTCAAAACTGTAACATGGAGAAACTCAGCAGCATTTTACTGATAAGCCATATTGTTCTAAAATCTCAGAGAGGTGACATTTATTTCCTATTCCTTCCACCAAAGAACCTAAGTCCTATGCCAGTCAATTACTGTAAGAACCCATTTCACATGAGAAAAGGACCCTATTTAAAGAAGGTGGGTTTTTTTTCCTAAAACTTAGCAAAACAAGAACCATCATTATTAGCCTGAGAAAACCAAGCATCATGGAAAATTTTACCTCAAGTAGTGAATGTTCAGCCAAGTTAGGGTATAACAAAGCGAGGTTTTAGAATAGAAAGTCTTGTGCAGTCCTGTGAGTCTTCAGTGCTCATTAGCATCTATGCTTTCTGTAACGCTGGAATTCACTCTGTAGTATGATATCATGATATGATATTGTTGCAGTAGGCAATGTAATCTCCTAAGATGAGAGTTACATTGAACTAGAAACAAACATATCATAATACATACTTTTTAGGCTGCATACTCTGGAGTGGTCAGCTATAAAAACACATAGCAGCCTTTCAAACTGAAGCCTTCCTAATTACTAGTCTTAAACGTTCAGGTCCAGAAGGGGAAACATCCTCTGGTGGCTTGTAAAGATGAGATAAACCATTTGAGATACACCTTCTCATGGTATCACATTTTTTCAGTTCCCAGTGTATGGATGACTTGTCACTGAAATTCTTGACAGTGGGGATTTTACACATACAACAAATTTATCACATGTAGTGCACTGTAAATATAAATATGGATTTGAAACTTAGAGAGATGCACCAAGAGCAACATTCTTTTTGCAATTGTGTGCAACCCTTTGCAATGTACTTCTCACTATTTTATATTCCTTCTTTACAAGAAACATTTCCATATCTTGCATTTCACCAAGTATTTTCAACTTTACCTGTTGAAAACGTTGTAAGAAGGACTGTGCAACTAGCTGGGTTATTGAATGTGTGTACTGAAAGTACAATAATTGGATTTGATAAAGAATTAAATGAGTTAGATTGACCAAAACCAGACAAGAATTAAAAAACAAATTCTAAAAGTGACTTGATTCAGGTAAAGAAAATGAAACATCTTCCTAAGCCAAAACAATTACAATAAAATAAGGACAATTAAAAATATTAATGAAAGCCAAGGGATGTAAAACCTGGGATGACAGAGTGGGAGAGAAGTGCTTCTGTAAGCCAGTATTGCAGCAGCCAGAGCAGTTTTCTTAATGTAGAGGGCTCAGGTTTAATATTCAATATTCTCCCATGCCCAGAAGCCAAGTGAAGCTGTACCATAGCCATGTTCAGACAACACTCTGGACATGGGGCTGCCGGTTTTATGGAAGCTGAGTCTCCTTGTCCTCAGCAACTGCTCTAACCATTGTGCTATTGAATAAAAGGCTCTCACTTGTCCTTGATTTTACAGGAAACTTTCCTTTTCTTTGACAGGTGCCTGAATCTTTTAAAAGACTGTGCTAAAACAGCTAGCAATGGAAATTATGGGATTGGTTTGTCTACCATGTTCTGATGTATTTCTTTCAGCTGAAAGTCTCTGGCAAAATTGACATGAATTTGCAAATATGTTTAAGCTGCCCTGAAATATCATTTATGGAAGCACCTGGTATTTTTCAAAATATGATATGTTGGTTATGATGATGAGTAATAACATCTGTTATTGTTCAGGTACCTCTAAGAGTATTTTCTTATTTCTTATTTTACACCTTGTTTTTTTTTTTGCTCCTTCCTATTTCTTTACTTACCTGCAGCATATTATTTTACAGGTATTTTCCTATTTATTTTGCTTTTTCCTTTCCTCTGTCATACATGGCCTTATAAATCCTCAAGTGCACAGCCTTATGACTTATTTTTATATTGCCTGGGTCAAATCCTTCACAGTGCTACTCCAGTTTCCCTCAGGTGTGATGCCAATTAAATCATGTTACATTAACATAGAGTTATGCAACTGTGGAAAAAGCAGACCCCTTATCTATATAATGCCTTGATATAGTTTTTGGTCTGTAATGTATTTCTCAACACATATCTTTATTTACAATTTCCTCTTTTGTTTCTCTGCACCTCATTTTACAGACCTGGCTTCTTTACATTCTGTAGCCATCACTGTGATCTATCTGATCTAGACAGCTGTGCCCAGACAGGGAATTTTGAAATATTACTGTTAAAAACTGGGAGCTTTTTGCCATACTTGTATTCATTTTAGTGGTTATCACTGTAACAGTTAACAAAAGACACAAAGACATCCATACCCAAAACACAGCATATGAAGACATTTTTTTTTTGGTTAAATGGCACTTACACTTAAATAGCTCCTGCTTTTCCCATTTGGCAAGGCCATTGTTGTGGCTAATGTATGTATTTCTGAAAACAATGATACATTTCCAATAGTATCTTCCACAATTTTTTTTTTCAATGAGCAATAAAGGAGGTTGAGGTGGGATGTGTTTTATCCCACCACATTATATCATTCCTCTTTTTCCTCTTTGTTGGATGGCAATCAGGAACCCTCATGCCAAGCTTGGGAAGCAACAGCATCTGGCTCCTTGGCAGATTCTGCAGGCGGTCTTGTTGCCAGCCTTTAAGCTGTGTCTGGGTCTGCTGCATGGTTTGGCTGCAGATGGGCTCTCTGGGTTGCCTTGTGCTTATGGGTGCCAGTTTTGGCTTACCTTTGATTCTGAGGACTTTACTCATTTTTATTCATTTGTGAATAAGGACCCATCCAAATGCTTCATGAAACCAATATCAGAGTGTACCGATATTTAAAATGAAAAGGGAAGGAAGCTGGTTTTTTCCTTCCCCCCCCACCTTCCTAGGATGAAGCATTATAATAGCATCTACAAATGGATCTGGATCTATCAGTATTTCCATTATAAATCAGAGGCTTAGAGCTTAGCCATGAATATTCCTCCCAGAATGAAACGCAATGCTGCTGCTGGTATCAAAACAGCACTGAAGGTTCTTTCAAATCACCTAGGCACTCCCACACACTCTTTCCTTTCCTACAAGGGGGACCATTCTGAAGACATGACAGTCTAGCATTGACTATATGTCCAAAAAACATCTGCACAACAGAAAAAAAAAAGCTTCTTTATGACATTTCTGGATGCTGAGCTTCAATACCATTTTGGAGCCACTTACAAGAGTAGTGCCTGGGCCTGGAAGAAAAGCTTCAAAGTCAGAGATGCAATGGACACCAATGGAGCTGTGGCTCTGAATATAACCTCTCTGCTTCTCTGCCCCACAGACCACTTAAGGCTGGGAGGGTGCAGCAGGGAAGCGCTGTACCCGTCTCCTACTTCGGCATCTGTTATCAGCTCTTGCTGTGCCAGAGGTGCTGCTGGTGAGCCCTTGTTCAGCCACCCTTCTGCCTGGATTTGGGCACCCAAACACCTCCTTGGCAAGAGCTGCCTCTCCTGGAAAGGATGGAAGAGAGCAGGGTGTGGGGAGGCTGTGCTCCCTAATTGGAGGTGTCAGGCTATTGTCAGGGGGGAGCCAAGTGCCTCTGCCCAGCCAGCAAGTGCAGATACCGTTCGGCACAGATGGCCAGGGGGTGCTGCCCAGTTACCAAATTAAGCCTTCAAAACATGATATGACTCTCAGCATTTTAGAAGGAACCTTTCTGGACCCCAGACCCCAGTGCCTGAACCTCTGCATGCCCAGGCAGACCAGGAATGGCTGCTTTCAGTCATTATGGGACAGCTTCATTTGGGACAGCTTGATTTTTTTGGGAAGCAACATTCCTTCTGAGCCAGGCGAGATGTGAGGACCTGGTGTCCCAGACAAGTGGGTGGGATGGAGTGAGGGAGTGTGAGGAGCTCGTTGGCACTCCCTCAGAGTGTACATACGGCAATATAGGTGATGGTGCTTGGGGACCAGGGCACTTCCCCCGCCTACGATTGGGTCCTTTCGGTAATGCTGGATGCTGGGCAACGCTGGGTCACAGCTGTCCCTGCTGATTCTCAGTGTGACCCTGTTTCCCTGCTGAGTGCTTCTAAAGTGAGCAGAGCAGCCCCCGAGCAGTCAGCCAGGCACTGAGGACAATGCATGGCAAAACCTCTCCTAATTACAACAGGATCCACAGGCAGAAGTTCCAGTACTGATGATAATGATAATGACAAAAGAAAACTGAAGTAAAAAACCCAAGGCCACTTTTTGGAAAGAGTGTTTCTATTTTTCCCTTTGCTATATGCAACACAAAATATCACCACACAAAATTGTATCCCTAAGTATATGCTGAAGGAGACACGTAAGTGACACATGCTGTTACATGAAATCTAACTAGACATAATGCAACATTCAAAGCAACAGTGCTCTGGTGTCCTTAGCTTCCTTTTTTAAACCTGTCTTTTCTGTGTTTAGGAAAAAGGTTTCTTTCCATATTTCCCTGCAGTCTATAGACAGTCAATGACAAGATTTATAGCAATCTTTCTTGTGCAATGTCTTCCAAGATTCATCTTTTCACAATGCTTTGTAACAATCTTTCTTACAATCTTATGCTCTTGCAGTCTTTCTTAAATAAATCAAGGCAGGATGTTAAAGATGTTGGTCTAATGGCCAGCACCTTTCTCCCTTCCTCCCTTCTCTTGTTAGCAATGTGAGGAAAAAATTAAATCACAAAAATTGTTACAGATTCGCTTTTTGCAGGTTGGGGAGGGGAAATGATTCACCTTTACCAGGTGATGTTCCCAGTTTGGTGAAAGATGTGAGCATCTGTGCAGTTTCAAGCATGGGAGGAAGCTACATGCCTTTGATGACATTACTTGCTTTTTAAATCAAAGAGCTTAATAAGTTTCAAATGTCAGGTCTTATTTTTGCATGTAGGTCAGTGTCTTGTCTAAAGTTAATTTCTTTTTTAGGCTGGTAAGAGCACACACTGCAGATCAAAATAATAACCAAATAACTGGTTAGGCTTCTGAATGTGAACCTCTCCCCTCTCCTGCATGCATAGTAAAAGAATTCATCAGGAAATCACACACTAGTATTAAAAATACAAGCTAACATTATCTCCAAGAAAGACTCCAACACAACCAAACACTGAAGGCCCAAATAACATAGCCAGTTAAAAGCTCAAAGATGGGACTGGTGAATATTTGACTAAATTCCATCTGAATTCTCATTCCATCTAGTGTCTTCTTGGTATATCCTTAGGTAGGTGAGGGTTGACTATTGTTGGAGTGGTTGGTTGTTTTTTGTAATGTCCTTATTCACATTCAACCCATGAATGTTTACATGTTTGAGACTGTATTTCCTTGTTTTAGAGGGAAACAGAAGGGGCACTGTGTGGTTTAGGTGATCAACTCAGTACCATGAGGGGTGAATGGCAAATGGGAAACTGTCAACTCAAACAGCTCATAAATAAGGCACAAGATGAAAATCATGAGTCTAAATCATTGACAGCCAAAAGCAAAAATATACCAAAAGCTTAATGAATATGCCTAGTGCTCTTCCAGCTGGTCTATCAATCATTCACCAACAGAAGTGCTACAACCATGGCAAATAATATTTAAACAAATAGTATTACTATAGCTAGCTCTGTTGTGCATGATTCCTGTCTCACAGAGGAGGGTTAGGCAGGGATCTGCTGCCTCGAGCTTAGATCGTGCCAGAGATGATCCACAAAAATGAACACTGGCCCACTCTGCATGTCCAGAGTCACCTCTCCCACCTCAGGTTGTTGCTATATAAAAGGACAGGATTCAGTTATTGTTGCTGGTGGTTTGCTGTGGATCTAGGCACAATGGTTGAGAAAGGCATCTTTATTGCTATCTCACTGTCCAGTTTCTAGTGGGCCAAGAAGCACAGCACAAAAGCTGTTATCCTACTTGGCTTTCATCGCTCTCATTTTTGGCACCAACAGCTGAGGACAAGGACTAAATGAGTACAGGGATGAATCCTGCTCTGAGAGCTTGCAGATCACGACTGAGTCATGCTGGAAGAGCAATGCAAAATGCCTGCACATCTCCTTCTTGCATGGTCCTGTTCTCTAAGTAAAGAAGGGAGTTATGATCCCATGGGGCTAAGGGCTTTTCTAACAATTTTGGTATTCTCACTAATGGGTTGAGAAGGTGGTCAGGCTTAACAGCCCCAGGAAGGGGGACTTCTGGAGCAGATTGGTCCTTGGGCTAAAAGCAGCCCCTTGACTTCCTGTCCACAGGTAATTTTTTAAGGAAAATTTAGAAGAAGCTCATGTTGGATATTTTATTCATTCTTTAGTTTGATTTGTCCTGCTTTGGACAGTCTTCCATAGAGCGTTTAAACAAGCACCTTCTTACATTTTTTTGTTGGGCTTGTCTTTTCATTTCCCTTCTGTGGCATTTTACCTGCAAACTTAAGGCTCTTGCCATTTGCCAAGACACATCCTCAACTCCTCACTGGGCAGCAATGCATGCACACATGAGCAGCAGCTGCTCCTTTATGTGCCTGAAACAAGCACAACTTGGAGAGTTGGAAGAACCATGTAGTGCAACTTGATACATGCAGAATAGGGGTATTAGCTTCACAGCAAGAAAGTTATGTACATGTTGGCCCCATGGAATGGCAGAAGCCCTACATGCCTCCTGTGCCTGCCCATTTTACTTTGCTTTCCAGTTAGGACAAGGTAGCCCAGCATACACCAAGTATCTGCACCCCAGCCATCCTGCCTGAGGAATGGAAAGAGAGGACAAATCCTGTGCTCTGGCCCCAATTCCTGAAGCAGACAAGGCATAAGCCAGGAGTACAAGTAAAACAATCAAAGTAAATCTTCAGGTTTCAATAGTTTGTTGTTGAGTTTTGTTGCTTTTTTCCCCCCCTTCTAGTTCTCTACTGTGTAAGGTGTCTCTTCATTTTCCACAGATTTGGCAAACATTTTGCTTTTAGTGCTCAAGCTTTGCCTAGTCATTGAGCTCCATATAGGCTTTGCTTACCTTTTGACTTGCATGTTCAACAAGAATAAGGGAATAAAAGCCATAGTTTTAGGGTTTGGACTTTCTGGTTATGAAGTTGACAGGAACTTTGCTGTCCATTCTCAGTGGAGGAAGACAGAGAGCAGACTGCTTTGTGTTAACATTATAACCTGGTAAGTTTGCTCTTGAACCCCAAACCAGATGCGTGCTGCCCACCTGACTTCCTCCACAGCCTTGCTTTCAGTCCCTAGCAAGAAAAACCCTTCCATGATGTTCCACAGCAGAGGAATAGGGCCCAGGATGTTAAAATCCTCAATACTGTCTGTTATTTCCTGACAACACCCAATTCATTAGGCCAAGATTTGAATACACATCTTCCTTGCATTATTTCAGAAAAGGCTTGAATCCCAAGAGTAGGAGGAACCACTGCAATACGACAAGGACATATAAATATGAATGTCAAACTGCCCAGTCAATGAAATGCTTTAAAATGCAGGGAGCACCATGGTGCAGTGGGCCACAGAAACACAATGAAATGATAATGAGGACAAGCAGAGATGAAGACCACCCACCAGTAATTTTATGACTGTGACTTAGAACGACAGTTCTCAGCGGGGCCATTGCGACTGGATGCCATTGTCATTTTTAGCACATGTTAAAGTAGCAATTGTGCATGGACATTTCAACTGTTGCCTCTGACAAACAGCAGCCAGACTATTTATGAACAATCCCCAACCCCATTCTTGTGCCTTTGGCTGCATCTGTAGGTAGAAGAGAATTGAAGACTGCTACTTTTATTCTGACAGTTTTCCCATAGTCACTGTCTGCAACTCCTTGCATATGCTTAGTTTTCTGAAGAAGAAGAATTATTTACTCTGGCCCCTTCCTAGCCAGCTCTCCAGTGTTAATCTTCTCTTATGCAAGCTTCTGCCCCACTTAAGCTGTAGTCTCCTTCATGCTCCATTGCATTCACCCTCCTTTCCTAGAAAAAAATCCAGCATTCAAAATTAGGATGCCAGAGCAAACTTTTCTAGGGCTTAGTTGTGCCCTTAAGACAAAACTTGTGTTTTGGAGGAACAAAAAAGAGGAGGGAAAGATGAGGCATGAGTATGTTCCTGATAAATTGTTTCATGAAGCCAGGTAAGTGTGTGTGCTTGGTCAGAGTATCTCCCAGGTGTCCTGGCTTGGGTGTTTTCCTCTCCATCCCCAAATGCTGCTGCTCATTTTCTTGGCTGCTCTCACCAACACCTTACCTCTAGCACATGGCAGAGGCAGTGCAAACAGTGTGTAGAAAAACTTTCTCCCAACCAACTTCCATGCCAGAAACGATTTGGCTTAAGAATTAGGTAAGCAACAAGTCTTCAAAACAATAATAAAAATGCAGACCTTTTCTGGTTTGTAACTCCACTAGAAACTGGCCAAGTCACATTCAAAAAACCCAGCCTTTTAGATTTGCTCACTATTTCACAAATATCTATAGGTTTCACAGCACCCTTCCAGCTTGCCTTTAAGCCTTATTGTGTTAAGAAACTCATCAAAAAACAATTGATAACTAATATGTCCTTAATATTTAATTCTTCAGATCCTGTCATAAAATGTGCAGCTGAGAGAGGCTGTTCACATTAACATGCCACCATACCAGGTCATCACTCCCAAAGCTTTCACGTTGGCATGTCACTGAAAGTTGCCACCTTCACAGCTGAGACATGCCTAATTTATCCATTAAGCATTCCTTCAGTAGCCATTTAAAGTGAGCATGATTTTTGTCTTTTAGACCCTTTTTGTGTTTCCCCAGTAAATTAGCTATGGCATGGCTCAGAAAATAAACACCCATGTTATTCTCAATGGCCTGTGCAGAAAAATACATGCATATGATGGTAGAGGAGGCTGACTCAGTGCGAGTTGTTGGTGACAGGTGCTTCTGGATGGCCAGATTTAAGCGACTGCAGGAGCACTAAGAGGTCTCCAGCACAGACCAGAGCACTGCATGTCTGTGTGTTATTCTAGGTGTGACATAACCCCTTCATAAAAAGATATGGAGCTAGCTATTCATCCCTGAAAAAAGGGATGAAAAAGAAGGAGCTAGGGAGGGAAAAGGAGAGGGAGAGAGATATATGGCAAACAGAAATACACAGCTGAAGGCAGAAGGAAACAGGTATAGTACAACCAACATACTAAACACTGTGGAGGTTATTGAACATTCAGACCTGCTTTTGTCTTACCAAAGCTTTGGGAGGAGATCTGATACACCACCCTGAGACCTACCTTAGTGGAGGGTAAGTCAGTGGAGAGAGAGATTGGAAAGCAGTAATTTAATAAGACAGTTCAATAAACCTCAATGTCTTCTGGAGCTTTCTATCACTTTCTGTCTAACCTCAAAATGTTAAGGTCCTACACTGTCACAACAGCATAGATGTTGAGCAGGCAGCCAACTTCCCTGACTCAGGAAGCTTCTTACCAAAATCTTCATGAGAATCACAATCAGAAAATATGTAGAGGGAAGATGAGTGGGGCAGAAGATCCTGGACATCTCGCAGGCATGTGGTCACCATGGCTCTCTAGGAGGGGTGTGATCTGTCTCTATGTCTCCCCCATACAGCTCCTGTGCTGGGACAATAGCTCAGGATTGGCAGCAAAGTTCTTGAGCCAGTGGACTGTTTGTATAATTTAGACTTCTGCTTTTGGAGGTAAGACAACCAGAAAGACCTGCACCATGAAGTTGTGCATACCAGTTGCATACCAAACCAAATCCCACTGTGGAGCAGACGGGCCCCTGGACAGCTGATGTCATCTCCTGCCCGAGCACCTCCTCCTCATCTCACCTTTCCAAAGCACAAGGTGGGGAGGGAGATGTCCAGTGATCTCTGCCATGAACAAGATTCTGGTTTGTAGATTCTGGGTGGGAAACTCAGTGAGGTCCAGCACAACTTTCCAATTCTAAAGTCACTGGATCTACAATGGCTGTAGAAGTGATTCAGAATAGTGCTGGAAACTGGAACTTCTTCTCCTTCTTAGTCCTTGAACCCACCACTCCTGGCACCATGCTATGACTTGTCTGAAATTTTAACCAATGAATAGTTTGGTTTGCAGGGGAAATGTGGCAGTGGTGTTCAATACCTCATGGGATATTTGCTGTTGTATAGAAACAAGAAGAGTCACCTCACAGAAAGTTCAGCAGAATATGCTTGGCAATAGTATGCCAGGCATGAATGCCCAGACTGATGCTTCCAGATCTCAGAGCCTCTGCTTCTCTTTCTTCCTGATTAGTTAAAAGCTTCTCTGTGGTACTAGCCTAAGTGGGATCTCAGAAACTCACAAACATGCATCAGGGACATCCAGCAAGACCTCATGATGTGGGCTGTCTGGTGTCCCCATTTGAAATATTTCCTAGTTGAGGCAAATGTTGAAGCAGCATGTCCAAGAATGTGCAGGAAGATTTCTAGCAGAACTGAGAAAGATGCTCAGTGACCTTGAATGGAAGTTCTCTGTCTTAAGTCTCACTCCTCCTTCCTTCTCCCTGAATCCCCATTCTTCTTAATGCCTCAACATAAAGATAGAATAGGCTTCATCATACGAAAAAGAGGACACTTGAGGCTGTGTGTTTAAATTCTATGGGAACAGGCAACAGGAAAAGGGATTACAAACAGGCAAGCAAGTTCACATGTGTTAGTTATGTCCAAAGAGAGTTGCTCTCCTGTGTTACAGTGTGCTCCACTCATCTGTGCAGCAGTGCATCTGGCCTTTTGTTTCTCTACCTATTCTCATAGGTGACTGCTGTAATGAGGAATGACAGAGCTGAGGAGCTGACGAGCAGAAACCTCCTGGATGGGGTGAAGTGTAGGACTTGCACAAATAAGCACTTCTGGCAAGGGAATCTGGAAAGGTATTCAAATATACATGAATACCTAAATACTACTAGCAACACCATCATGTGTCAGCCCTGCATTCCAGAAGACCTCTCTATGCATTCACCTTGCATTGGACCCTCTAGCAAATGTCTCCTGTTTACTCTGCCGATGTCCAGATACCACGGTAGAGTCTACATAGTAGCTCTCTTTGAGCACCTGATCAGCACTGTGTAGCCTGTCCATCTGGACTGTGCTGAGCTTCTCCATGTTCAGTACAGCTTCAGTACACATCCTCCATGCCAAGCACAGAACAAGCCACCTAGTGCAGTAGTTTTCAAACTCTGCAGCTGATCTCTAAATGGTGGGTTTGATACTTTGTAAAGGAGATGGGAACCTGGCTGCCAAGGAATGTTTATTTTTGTGTTCTTGCCTAATCACTGTCACAGATGATTCAGCAAGAGCAGAATCACCACTTTGACTGAAAAAAATTCTGCTGGGGCTTGCTCTTACTCCTTTTGGAGTGGAGATGAAAAAAAAAATACACAAAAAGCCATCCTTGTGCTCCCAGAGGGTACTTTTCTGCATTTTGAGTGAGGAATATTCAGCTAAAATTGGGGAAACTGCACAGGTAGAAACATTGCTACCATAATTAATGGCTTATGTAAAACAGGAATACTGTTGTCTGTGGGATGTTTTGCTGCCTGCAAAAACCCAGAGACCTAACAAGTACCTGCAATTCCATTTCTTGATGTTATTTAGCAAATCTTATCCTGCTATGTGGAGGTCAACAGTCATGTACCTTCTGTGTTGGACACTGTCAAGCCTTTTTTACTGTCATTAGAAGGTCTCAGGAGAAAGCTGGTGAGGTTTTGGCAGTTCTTAACAGAGGAGAGAGCTACAGCTGCAGAGCAGTTGTTGTCACAACACCTATTCATCATTATCCCTCCCACCATGAATCACTTCCTGATAACCCACTCCTCTTTGTTTACATCCATCACATCTAGAAAACCCATGCTTGCTTCCAGGAATCACATCTCTACCTGGGAAAGCTCTGGCTTGTTTTGTGCAAGTGTTTCTTCCCTAAACCCAGAAAATTCTCGAAGTCTCCCTGCTGAAAGAACAGGGACAGCTTTTGAAATGTTTTGTTCACTTCCACTTAAAATTCAACCAGAGTATCTAAATTAGGAATGCTGCTACATTCCAGCTCAGAAAGCTGCTGTGCTCTTGTACAAAGAGGGGCTTAATCTCCTTCTTGTCATCCAGAACCTAGTCTTTCTGGATCTGATCTATTCGCCTAGGTGGAAAGCTCTGTAGGGGGCCTGTGTTCTACCCTTCCTTCTGTGTCTGGTACAGTGTGGAGCACCATGTCAGCGATGCACTAATACACAAAAATAATCAGCTCATCAAATCAGCTTCATTAGCTGGAGCTCGAGAGCACAGCTCCACTGCCCAGCCCCGCAGACACGCAGCCTGCCTCACCGCTCCATCTGCTGCAGCCAAGCAGGAGGAGCCTGCCCATTCGGCTGTTCACACAGAAGTGCAAAAGCCTGGGACACTGGGGGTACTTCGAGTATGTGCCATGTTCCTTCCTGACACATGCCACCAGGGGACTGCTGCTCCTCCTGTCTCTCGTGCACAAGATCAAATCCAACTCCGGAGTGCCAGCAATGAAGCCACTAGAGTAAGGTTTTACACCACTAATTATTCCCATGGTTTTTGGAAGTTTTTTTTTGGTTTTGGAGTGGGGTTTGATCTAAAATTTCTGCCTTGCATCCTTATGGCAATGTGCATCTCTGGAGGCCACCCTGTGCCTCTAGTGAGTGGCCCTGCAGTGAGGACCTTCACTGGGAGAGAGAAGAGGAGGCAAGACAGATGCTGCTGGAGGGTGGCTTGTTCTCATAGCAGGTTTGGGGATCTGTAGTCCCTGTATTTTGATAGCAGAGGAGCAGGACACCAGCAGGTCACGAGTTTCATAGATTTGTTCACTGCTTGGAATTTCTGAGAGAGAGTATTTATGGATAGCTCAGAAGTTATTTTTATGGAAATGGCTCTGTAACTAAGCACATAAAAAAAAAATCAGTCCACCCTGTAGATGAAAAGGCAGGTGGAGAGGGCATCACTTGAGCATATCCAGCTTGGGAATGGATGGGTGTAAGAACCTAACAGGTGCATGCTATGAAAACTCCTAGGGCTGTTGTCTTCACAAATGCTCTTCTTCAAACAATGATGAATAATAAACACATGTATAAATCTTAGTCTTTGGTATTGCCAAAGGTCTGTGCAGAAGTATCTGTTGCTTACACTCAAGTTCTCTCTCTCTCTCTCTCTGTGTATTTTTAGCATGAATGGAGATACAGTCGCAGAAAATGTAATGACATGTGACATGCAGGATTCATATGTATCTAGGCAGTATGGGAATGTACCATGTAGGAAGAGATTTAACATACTGCTTGGCTTCTAATACCCACTACTTAAGCACAATAAGGCTCATTATGGAAGCAGATAAGGGGGCTCCCCATTGTGCCTGGGCATTAGAAGACATATGTTTACCCCATACCTGTATTCCTCCTTTGGTTTGCGTCATTGCATTAAAGTCAATTCATGTAATATTGACTGAAGATTTGTACTGGCTTGTCAAAAATGCTCTAGGCTTTCACCATTAGAAGATACCAGTTTTCACAGGAAAACAATGATCAACTTGATTCTGCCTCATCCATGCCATTAACAAATATCTGTCCAATCAGATACCAATGCAATGCTATGCCAAATCATCTAATGTTCAGGAGGTGTTTCTAATGTTTCATCTGACGTTTCACTGCTGATTTTAAAAAGGCAATGTTCTATCCTGGAGTTACCTTTGTAACTCTAACAAGACAAGACAGTGAAGTTTAGCCTTGTAAGTGGTTCTAACAAAATGTTTTCCCAAAAAAAAAAAAGCACTTTGAAGGAAGATTTTTAGTGTCCACAGGTCATCTGTCACCGGGAGGAAGTGTCTCTAACAGAAGGGATAAGGCTCTTTCCTCCCTTGTTTTCATATTGCAACCTAGTTTTAACAGCAGCTGTAGCCTATATATGGATACAGAAAAGGGATGGCAAAGGATCTTGGTATCAAAGTTCAAGAAAAAATGCCTGTTTTCCTAACCAAGGTTTGAGTTGCATTGGAATGGTTGACAGCTTTAACAAGAAAACTGTGACTGTAGTCCTAGTGCAAACCATACATCTTGTGAGATCAAGTGGAATGCTCTGTACAGATGCCAAAAAGAGCTGAATTTTTAAAGCCTAGGTTTTTATTAGTAGTTAATGATGTATATTTAGCACTGAAAAGATCATTTGACAGCACATCAGTCTTGCCAGATATATGAGTAAAAGGAAACTCAAAAAACCACATTTGTGTAGGGTCTTTTTAATCTCAAATTCTAGGAGGAACCAACCTACCGGATGTGAACTCTACTGAACTAGATGGAGAAACTGCCATTAATTTCCATGGACTTAGATCAACCATAAGGAGAGGAAGCAAAATACAAGCTAGGATGTTTCCTTGGTTATTTGCCTGTCCTTTTAAATGCTATATGTGACATTTTAAAGTTCAGGTGTTAAAAAAGGAATGATAGCTTCATGAAGGGTTTGTCAGTGAACTGCAGAGTTTAGAAGGCTGTTAAAAATATGAATATAAATGTCTCTGTGGATACACACTACAGGGACAGAATTTAATTTAGCTTGAGCTGGTGGTACCTGACACTTTCTGCTATGAGAGCCTGTTTTCAGTTTTCTATAACTTTGCCAAGTTTTAACCATTCAGTGTCTACCTCACACTGAATATTTTGCATCTCTTGATTCCATCAGCAAGGTGATGAAAAGCTACCCAGTATTGCAGAATGGAGAAGGCACTCAGGGGATCCGGCCACACGATAGAGGGAGCAAGTGACAATTAGAGAAGCATGTGAGTGGACAAAGGAGGGGACAAAGTGAAATGGGAGGTAAATCAGATGGAGGCAGCCAGATACGAGACAGAGTGATGGGTCAAGGGCTAGGCCAGCAGGAGAGGCAGCCTGGGAAAGAAGCACAAGAAAGGGTGAGGTGTAAAAGACCCCCAAAGAAATCTGAGCAGTAAATCCTCGAATCACACATTCATCTTCTTTAGTTTTGGGGTTTTTTTTTCTTTCTTTCCCCAGGCTAAAGAAAATGATTTATGCAGCACCAAGCATAAGGGGGCCCCATTCTCCATTGGCTGGTAAGCATTGCTGTGAGGAACACAACGGCAGCAACAGCAAAGACAGGAAAAGATGCCTGTTGTCATTTCAAAAGCCCTGCGAATGACTCATTGGTCAGACTGCTCCCAAGAAGACTTGCTTATTGCAACTGTTTGGTTTCTTTTCCCATGGACTAAAAGGAAATTGCAGGTTTTATATTCATTTTCCAATCACAAGGAAGAGCCTACAGGACCTCAGAAGAAAGCAGAAGAAGTTGATAGGGGAAAGGGAGGGCACGGGGGGTTGGGGAGGGGGGGTGTTGAACAAAGGCACACAGTGAGGAGGGAGACAAAGCACAGATGAAGAAAGAGAGCAAGGGAAGGATGCTGAGAGGAAACTGCCAGATGGGGGGCAAAAAGCCAGAAAAAAAATCTCCTGGCATTTGTAACTCTATCCCAATGTATGTGTATGTTCCCTGTGCAAGCATTTCTTCCCAGGGTTGCTCTATCTCCCGGGTACAGGGATGGGTGTATAATCAGTGTGAGGGACAGATGGAGAGGTAGCTGGTTAGATATTGATATGTCAAAAGGATGTGCCCCTGTATACCACGCTGGTAAAAATGCTTGAGGAAAGTCCCAGCTCCTGTGTTCTGTCACTGTCTAGCTGCTAGGCTTAAAGCCTGGTTTCCAGAAAAGCAGCACACATTTCCTTGTCCACCGACTGTGGGACCAGAAGCCAGTCCCACCTGGGGCAGTGTGAAAGTTTCCCGTGTTGAGGTCCATCGGCACATTGCGTATCACACCTGTTTGGTGGAGCTGTTTATGTGGGGTCCTGCTAACATGCACTGTCCTTCTTGAGCAGCCTGTGTCTGTGTGTGTCTCTGATCTGCAGATTAATGGTAAGATTATGCTTGTGGTAGCCACCTTGTTGCGCTGCTGCCAGGAGAGAGTATGTAAGCAAGGAGGTATCCCTCACGCTCTAACGGCATGTACCCATCGCAGGCACTTGCGTTAGGGAGGTTATTTTGGAAGTGCAAGGAATCACATGATTCCGGCACAAATATTTCCAGGAGATGTTGCTCTTCCTGCATCTGTTCTGAAGGGGAAAAGAGAAGGGGAAAGATAGAAGGAGGCTTCCAGCTATCAACAGTAGCCTTTGCAAATTAATTCTCTTAACAAATGCAGCCTTCTCTCTTCAGCATGGATTTTGCACACAGGGTGCACCAACTTCATGAGCACGCTCCTGTTCAGAGCTGCCTGGCAAGGAATTAGGGAAAAAAAAGAGAAAAGGGTAAAAATGCCACCCCAGGCATGCTGGTAAACAGGTTATTTGGAGTCTTGGATAATCATCTTCTCTGATGAATCTGTTACCCAGCCTTAATGTCATTGTCTTTGTGCATAGCTGCCATAAGAAAAAATGTTTTGTTCTGTATTTTACCTGTTCAGAAATTATCCACACACACTCCCTAAACATTTGATGGGTCCTAGAGTGTGAGGTTTATCCAGATAGCTGCAGAAGCATTTCTGCAGCTAATTTATCCATGCAAATATTTATTTCCTAAGAAGGACACCGTTCTTCTGATGGATGCACTCATCTGTAGCAGATAGGCTGCTTTGTGTGATGGGACCCTAAGTGAAGACCAAGAGAAGAGAAGATACAGATGTATGGGTGGAGAGGAGGAAGTAGGCCAGGCAGGGTGACTGCTGTGGTTTATACATCTCTCAGTTGTGAAGAGGTCACAGCTTCTCCTGTTTTTCTCACTTTTGGTTTCACAGATAGGCTAGTGACTACAACCACCACCATCACAGTCTTGGTAAATAAATAAGTTCCATAACACCAGCAGAGGGAATCAGTAGTTTTTACTCACTAAAATATGTGCTGTTTCTTGGTGGTTTTTTTCTTTTTCTTTCTTTTTTTTTTTCTTTAAAGCTGTAGTCACACAGCTGTAATCTGGACTCCCACGTTTCAGCTGTTCCCTCTGTCCACAGGCAGAAGTAATGCGTCACTTTCTGAATTGTTCCTTTAAAAAATATATATAAATAAATTAAAAAAAAATCTGTTAATCAACAGCAGCATTAAAGTCAAGTGGAAATGTTCAACTCAGCTCCAGCAAAGAGAGACAGCGTCTTTCCTACAACTGGTAGCAGGTAATAGCTGCTAAGCTCTGCATTGTTTTTGGTGCTTCCTGTACCCCCTCAGCCCCCTCAGCCTTGAAGGGAGGAGGTTGGCTTACCTCGTCAGCAACCTATACTGCCGCAGAACACCAGGCTGCAGTTCACAGGTCTGCCTGGGCAATGAATAGAGCTGATTCTGTTACAATCTCAAACCACAGCAGGCTCAAGCAGGCTGCTGCCGGCCCCCAGAGCCGCAGCCCAGCCGCAGACAGGGCAGGAAAATGCTCCGTTCCCCGGCAAGACGCACAGGATTTCCTGCAGTAGGTCAAGAAAACACACCTTTCCATTGTCCCGGCCATGTCACGGGGAGTCCTTGTGCTCCACCAGGGACAATGTCAATTCCTACCGTGGCAACCAAGGAAAACAAGGACGGTTGTTTGGCATTTTACATGACACTACCGCCTGCCTCCCTCGGCAGAAAGGCCCAGCGCTGGGAGACATGGCCTTCCTCATGGCCCCTAACGAACGTCCCTCGCCAGCTGTTGGTTGGCTGCTGAGGTGGAAAATCTGTGGCAGCCCAAGGGGAGAAAAGCTGTATTTAAGAAAAACAAATGTTTGTGGGGGAGGCAGGGAAGAACAGACACCAGCCAGATCTTCAGAGCATGCTGTTGGCCCCTGCCCTTGGCTGGAAGCGGCGGGTAGGCTGCAGCGCAGCAGGGCACACCAAGGCACAGGCTGGGTGGATAGAGAGGGTCTGTGCAGTGCATTTCAGGCCAAGGCCAAGCCTAACTGTGGTGAGGGGATGTCCTTCAGTGAAGGCCTGTCCCAGAGGTGTGGGGCCAGTGCAGGAGGCCATCTCACTGCCCCACAGTATCCTGGAGCCAGTCTCTGCAGCCACACTTCCGTCAGCCCCAGGTTAACTGTAGAGTGGGCTTCATATTGCCCTGTCCTGATGTTCAGTGTATTCACTGATATTGATGCATTTTTCCTCCTCTAAAACCACTTTAACATTAAAAGGGCAGTCATAGAGAGGAAACTAGAGTCTTATGTTCTTGCAAAGCTTGGGGACAGAGTCTTTCAGAGGTTGTTGAAGGCACAGAAACACTACATGCCATGCTGAACCTCAGCGACATGGCACGGGCCCCATCAGCACATATCTCCGAAGCACTGCAAGACCCTGTCAACGCAAGCTGAATCCTGACCCACTACAGAGCCCTGTGGTGGGGGTCACGAAAGTCTCAGCTCTGATACTGCTGGGCTGGCACACCTGTAGGATTAAGGTGTTATTTGCTTCCTGTAATGCTTTTGTGAGCCTGCATTTGGTTTTTGTCGTAACACCAAACCAGAGTGCCTGGAAGGCCGTGGCAAAGATTATAAGAAACTGAGCATTTTGCTACAGCTTAAACCAAATAAATTCTCACTCTGACCCCTTAAAAATAGGGTCATCTCAAAATACAGATGGAGAAAGTGTGAAACAACTTATTGTTAACAGAGACACACAGATACTTTTTTGGCTTTATGCTGATAGTAAGAAAATCTCTGAAAAGGTGACTCAAATAGAAAAATATCTAACATTAAGAGCTGCAAAAATACACCCCTGTTTTCTAGGGTATTACCCCTGGGCTCGGTTTCTGGCTGAATACAGATTTTCCCTCTGGTCTTGAAAAGTCAGTCTTCTCTTAGTTTCAGTGCCCCCTAGAAACTGGAACTGTTGTTTGAGTAATACTGGTTATTTGCTTGACTGTTAATAAACCTCAGCATAATGTAAAGGTGCAAATATTTAAAATACAGTTCTAGAGATAGAAGTGCATGTAAGCTGTGGTCCTAGGCTTCAGAAGTGCCCCTTCCACTAAACCAGGTGCAGATCTGAACTGCCATGAAACAGAGCTGTGTCCAGAGCCAGTGCTATTTTTTGGCAATGACCATGGAGTCTATAATGTAGGCTGCCCAATCAAAGAAAGGGGAAAAGGACATACATAAAGATATTTCAAACATACATTACTGTTAGATTAAAAAAAAAAAGAGTTGAAGAGTGTTTGTTGTGTTTGTTCAGGAAGGGGGAATATGTGTCTTTAAATTTATCATAGATAAATAGGCAGAGGGAATAGCAGCCAAGATTTCCTTGTCTGAGAGGCTGAAGCTAATACCGTCATCTGTGGTTAAGACCCATTTGTCAAACAGAGTACGCTGAGAATAAAGAAAACCAAGTCTTCCTTCCCTTTTTAATTTGACTTAATTAGCCATAATTCCCCTTACTGAAATAAAGGCATTTCCAACTGCAGGACACATTCTGTGCCCTTACTTTCACTAACCCAAAAGTAATAGCTCTCCATGAAGGGAAAGCAAAAGCCGAACAAATGTGTTGCAAAAACAAGATGCTCCACTACACTCACCTCCTTCCTTGGGAGAGGAGGACAGAACAAACAACATGTGGCAGATGTTAGACACACAGTTCAGTACCCTACTGGGAGGCATATAAATACTATCGTGATACGCAAGCTGAGAGAAGCTCCACAGGAGAAGACAGTGCACTTGTTGTATGTATGTCAGATTTGCCCCTCCATAGCTAGGAGGAGACATGCACTCATAGCATGGCACAGAGTACATAACACAATTATAATTGGGTGCAATATGTTCACAGTGTTTAAAAAAATGTTGTCTTAAAAAACTGAGTGCCACATTCAGATGGCTTAAATTCCCCATGAGCCCCTGTGCCTACTGCTTCCTACTGGCTGCTTCTGGTCCTTCAGTGGTGCCCAGCCAAGAGGAAACTTCAGGGCACAGATGGAGTTCAGACTAGACAGTCCATAACCTTCACTGGATCCCGCTGGCATCCTGTGGTGCAAAACCTGCATCCCAGAATTACTTGGAGCAGTTGTCCTCCCAAACCTGATGAGCACACTTGCTTAAAATAGTTGTTTGCAAAGGTGTGGTGAGGCCAGCCTCAGGGCTCGCAGAATTGCTGAGAGGGACTGTGAGCCTCAGAATATACTTGTAATTTGTCTGTAATGTTAAACTTTAAATAACTGCCTTCCTCTTTCACTCCTTTCTACCTCGGCAAAGAAATGCGACACGCACTGTGTAAAGGGACTGTCACCAGCTGTTAATAAGAAAGCAGCTTTAGCTTCATTCCGCTTCTCTTGTTCACACGTAGACAGTGTTGGAAATCAGTGAAAACGGGTGTAGCCCCTCTGCTACCGCCACCACCACCTCCCACAAAGAGAGCAAGTGAGAAAGGGAAGAGGAAAGGTTGCAGAAATGGGCTGACCTACTTAGGTACTGCGAAGGACGAGCATGCAAGCTCCGAGTGCTGGGATGGCTGTGCGCGTTTGTTCTGGGCACCTACTGTTACCCTGGCATCCCTCCAAACAAATGGCTTTACACCCAATTCCAAAACAGCTCCTTCCTCCTCCTCTTCAAAATATGCCCTCCCCACCGTGCACGCTCTCCCTGTGATCCTTGCCGTCTTAGTTTTAAAACGGTCGCTTCCCTGAGCAGGCAGCCAGCCCCTGTCTTCTCACCCACCTGTTAATACCTGGCCTCCTGTTTGTCACATGGCAGCTCTGGGCTCTCGCCCAGGGCCCCCCCCCCCCGCTCCTGTGCCGCAGCCACTGCTTCCGGCATGGGCCACCTGTCCCTCCTGTCTCAGCTGAGAAAGGACAGGACCTAACTGCAGGGTAGGTGGCTGTCAGCAAGTGGACCTGGCTTGCGAGGAGCTGTTTCCAGAAGCAGGAAGGAGAGAGTAGGCAGGTCTCCTTGCTCTCTGGAGCCCTGACTCAGACCCCTTCCTGTGTGTCACACGCCGCCCCCTCCCCTCTGCTGGCTCTCAGCCCCTGAGTGGCATCACTCGAACCCTGTGAGTTAGCCAGCCTGAAAATTATACCCAATGGGGTCTGGCCAGTTTGCAAAGCCTAACATCAGCGATTGCTGGGTGGCATCGATGTATTCAGGCAACACAAAGATTGCATTATAAACCCTTTTGGATTTAGATGGTAAAGGATCTTTTGCTCTTCAGACAGTACTTCTGGCAATTCAGAACAGTTACAATTGCTCGTCAGAACAACCAAAAGTGCTTCCCTGGCAGCACGGCATATCTTACTGAGAGACTGGAAGAACCTTCTTTAGTTTCTATATAAAACCTACTGATGACTCATATAGGACTCAGAAATTGTCCTAGTTAGAGATAAATAGGAAGATACGCTGCAGATCTGGAGAGTGAAGCTTGAGTCACAGAGCTGGATCCAGGATCAGAAGGCAAACTTCAGCGAAGTTCATGGTCTTAGGGAGAAAAAGAGGGATTTGTTTGCATTTTTAATGCAAGCATGTATTTGGCATTTCTTACTTCTCTTTTTCTTCCCACTTTCCCACTGGATGTGTTCTGGAATGAGACAGGTCTTGTAGTTCTTTTTGTCTACACCTTCTACTACCTTGTGTCTTGCTTCACACCAGTGACGTCTTGTAGGCAATTAAAAGATGTTCGTCCAATTTCCACAATGCCACATCAGCTCTGGTCCCTTGCCAAAGACTGTGTAATGATGTTATCCACACAAACTGCAGCAAAGGATCATTACTAAGAGTGGCAAAATCCAGTAGTGAGAAGCTAGAAAAGGTCACTGCTAAACTAGCCTGCAGAGCTTCAGTTAAGTCCCTCTGCATGTATGCATGTTGCAGTAGTCTTTAATTACATGAGCATAATCCTGTGCTGTTTGCCTCACAGAACCCCTATCTCATCCAGCTCATGGAGCAGGTGGCAATCACTTAATGAGTAGATATTTATACTGGGTCTGTGCTGAGCCCAAGACCCTGTGCCTTATTCACTATACACTGTTTAGTTGCCAATGTGAAGATGGAGAGATTCTCTTTCTTGCAGGTTCTTCTAGTGTACTTGCCACTGTTGTACCAGTAGCCTTCATTTTCACAATATCTTTTGTTGATGAGGAGGTGGGATTACTCCTGTTTGTAGCTGATTGATTACACAGGGAGATGAGAAGGGTCCAGTTCTTCAAGGTGACCCCTGTGGGTCTTCTGGGCCTTCTGTGCTCTACACATAGGCTCCCACGTGCATGTGGAAGCTCAGGACTTCTACACAAAACACTGTAGTACGCAGTCTTAGTAGCTACTGTGGAAAATCTGCTTTCAATGATTTGCCTTATATTATGAAGGATCTTGTGGAGCCTTCTGAGATTTCCTTCATATACAAATATTTTTCAGAAACCATACTGGGAAAGAGATTCTCTCAGCAAAACTTTTACGGCTCTTGCACTTTAGTTATCCAAACCAGCTGATTTAAAAAAATGAATCTCTCTAGGATTTGTTTAATATACCCTTCAGTTATTTGTAGATTGGAAAGGACTTTCAAATCTTCATTTGATATTGATACATTGCCCCACTTCTAAGGAGAACAAAAACATGCACAGTGTATTTCTGCATCATTAACAATGTTGGCATCCCCTGCCCCCCAATAATAGGCTGATGCTAATTCATTTTGTTTGTACTGTGCTAAATAAACAGTTCTTGACCTTCTTATTCTGATGTTTCCCTTGCTTTTTGAACCTACCTTTTTATTATTAAAACTTGGTAAGTTATAATGCCTTTTGTCTGGTGTCTCTTGCCCTTCCATTTGCATTTTTCCCCCCTAAGAGATGGCTCCTCTTTGCTTTATAAACAGAATGAGCTGCCAGGCAAATCTGTCCTTTTTCATAATTGCTTGACCTCTTGGCCGCACAATGACCTAAGTATTCTTACACACCCTTCTTGGTGCCTTTGCAAATTTTTACTCAAAATTTTCCTTATGTTTCTTATCACCCTGAGGTACTAGCCCTTCTCAAGTGTCAATTATACATACTTCTGTGGATACCATCTTTGGTGTAGTGATGGTAGTCAGGCCACAAAAAGACGTCCCTAAGCAGCCACCAAATTCCAGTCCATTGATGTTTACACACACTAAAGAAGTTCAAATTCTCATGCTGCTTACCATGTCTCTTTTGTCAAAAAAGTTTCAACTATAGTGCTCTCCTGTGAACACATTTCTAAGAATTGGAAATCCACTGGAATCCCTCCTAACAGTACAGTTCTTTTCAGATGCTGTAGGACAGTCACTAAGAAATCTGGTCTGCTGCTCATGGTTGGTCTGCCCATTCCTATTCTTGTTTTGTCTTGTTCTGTTTCCCACCCTCTAAATTATCTATGCCTAGCCTCTTTGCTGCCTATTGTTTCCTTCTTGTTTCTCTTGTTTTCTGGACTTCAAACTTATGTAGCCCAGACTCCTTACCTCATTACATCTAGCCTATCCTTGACGGCTTGCTCTCTGATTTATGGAGTACACCTTTTTTCTCATAGTGGCCAACAGGCCTAGTTAAGCTTTCCTGAGCTTTCTGTCCAGTCCTGGTGCTTCTCTTCCTCTCCACTTTGGTACTTTTCCTTCCTGTCTCAAGTCCATCCTCTACAACCACCTCCTTACCACATTTGCCTTCCTTCCCTGATTCTGTTCTCCACCTCCTCCTGATGATGCCCTGTGACCCAGCCTTCCTCCTAGCTGTCAAGGGTAGAGGCTGGGCCGACCACCAACTCATAGACAGATGTTCCCTATTACCCCCTCCTCCCCGGCAGCCGGAAGGGGTAGGGGATAATAGAGGCAGAGAGACTGGATTGCCTGTATCAAGAATAGTGTGGCCAGCAGGACAAGGGAAATGATCCTTCCCCTGTACTCGGCACTGGTGAGGCCACACCTTGAGTATTGTGTTCAGTTCTGGGCCCCTCAGTTCAAGAAAGATATTCAGGTGCTGGAGCGGGTCCAGAGAAAAGGAACAAAACTGGTGAAGGGACTTGAGCACAAGTCCTGTGAAGAAAGGCTGAGGGAGCTGGGGTTGTTTAGCCTGGAGAAGAGGAGGATCTGGGGTGACCTCATCACTCTCTGCAACTATCTGAAAGGAGGTTGTAGTCGTGGGGGGGGTCGGTCTCTTCTCCCAGGCAACCAGCAACAGAACAAGAGGGCATGAGCTTAGGCTCTGCCAGGGAAGGTTTAGGCTGGATATAAGGAAAAAATTCTTTACAGAGCGAGTAATCAGGCATTGGAATGGCCTGCCCAGAGAGGTGATGGATTCACCATCCCTGGAGGTTTTTAAAATAAGACTGGACGTGGCACTTAGTGCCATGATCTAGTCATCATGATAGTGTAGGATCAAGGGTTGGACTTGATGATCTTGGAGGTCTCTTCCAACCCAGATAATTCTGTGATTCTGTGTAATAAAAATAGAACTACTTTAATAATAATAACAATGTTAAATGAAATATATACAAATATATACAGAACCCAATACCGAACCCAATCCCCCTTTCAATGATAGCTGCATCACCACTGAAGCTGCCGCAGCAGGCATCCTGGTACCAGACCTCTTGGTACCAGATGAATCCGGCTCCCCTTGGGGTGGGATCCAGGTACCAGATGCCTGAACTTAGGAATCAGGAATCTCAGGTCTTAAAAGGGAAGTTGAGCAGGGGACTGTAGCAAGGGGGGGCTGACCCCCAGTTTCTATATCAAATATGGCGTATATGGGATGGAATACTTTAGAAAGTAAAATCACTGAACAGAATTAGTTCTGTTCTGACTCAAACCAGGACACTGACCCAGCTCCACAGATGATCCCATTGTCTGCCCAGAGTTCCTCTCGTGTTCTCACTCTCCTCAATATTCCATTGCTTCATGCTTCTGGTTGCTTCTCCAGCTAGTCCCAGCCCCGGCTGATCTTCCTCTCCTAGTGCTGGTGTCAAACACACCTATTGCTTCAGTTTTTCCATCTTTTCCCATCCTCATTCCAGTTGCTGTCTCCTCTGCATTTGAAGTCTCCAGCTTAAACAACCCCTCCTAGGAGGAGTGTCACCAAAACAGTAGAATCATAGAATGTTAGAGGTTGGAAGGGACATTGAAAGATCATCTAGTCCAACCCCCCTGCCAGACCAGGATCACCTAGATGAGGTCACACAGGAACGAGTCCAGGTGGGTTTTGAATGTCTCCAGAGAAGGAGACTCCACAACCTCCCTGGGCAGCCTGTTCCAGTGTTCTGTCACCCTCACTGTGAAAAAGTTTTTCCTAATGTTTGCACTAAACCTCCTATGCTCCAACTTGCTCCCATTGCCCCTTGTCCTAACAGAGCCTCTGCACATCCCTCTGGAAGCCAGATGAATTACAAACTGATGAATACCCATTTACAAGTGTTTGGACATGTTTACAGATCCACCAACATAAATATAACCTGAAAGTACCATACGGATATAGCCTTGTACAATACAGACATGGCTCCACTTCTCAGTACTGGCTCTATCTCAGCCTACAGCAGCTCTTGCAGGGAAAGGATGGCTTATCTCCTGATATACTGGCCTCAGGCATGCTCTGTTATCTCAGGTGGAGGTACATGTTCAGTCTCTATTGTCTCTCAGAGACAGTGACAAGATGGAACATGATCCATGACAATGGCATTCTTTGGGGCTTTACCTGTTAACATCTATAAAGTCTCCACTGAGCAGCCATGAAGTGAGATTAATTTTTCCTCCAAAGCATGTGTTGTCCAAATTAGGTGGATTTTCAGAAAGATGGTACAAGGCATAACCCTGAAGTTGAGACTAGGCTGCTGCCATATTTCAAGCCCTGCTTTGAAGCATGGGAATGCTGCAATGGTTCCAAGAATAAGTTGCCAAAATGTTTAAATTTGGGCAAAACAACATATTTCTCCCAAACCTTATTCTTGGAAAGGCCAAAGCTGATGGATCAGAATTTTTTTTTAAAAAAAAGTTCAATAAAACAATCAAACTATCAACCTGATAAGTCTGGTAAACTGAACTTCAAGTCATTGATGTTTGGCACAGATGTAAGCTGCCAAATCCATGGTTATGTAATACAAATCTGTGGGCAATTTTTGTAACAAACAATGGCCCCAAATCATTTGTAATCATTATTATCCCCCTTTTAATTTTTGGTATGCTTCTGTCTTTCCCTGCTGCTTACAAGTTAAAGTGTGTCTTCATGCATCCTAAAAGGTCTTGTAAGGTCAACACTTCACATTAAAATACATGATGGAAATAGATGCCCTGTTTTTTCTTTCAAAAAACAAAATCAAAATTATAAACCAGAAAATAAGAGTGGGAATTTGCTACTTTTCTTTCCATAAGCACACCTCACAAATGTCAAATTTCTTAGCTGCACAATCAATAAGTGAGGTGTAGAAAATCACTAAATATTTTCCATCCTGTTCTGAGTAAGCATACAAACAGTAGCTTATTTTCATGGACATGCACAGGAGTGTCTCCTTGGCTCCAAAATTAATTGCTACATCCAAGACAGCAAAAAATTAAAAACTTTGAAAATGACAAAGTTGTATGGGAACCAGTTTCTTGCAGACATTTGAGGACCTGTTATCACTCAGTAGTTGCTAACTGAAAGCATCCAGCTCTTAAAATAAGTGTTATCAATGACAGCATTACAGCTGCGTTGCTGTACCTTTCCTCCTATGACACAGGGTGTTATTGCTTGGTGCCTTGCCACAGATGTTGTAGAGCCAGAACTTATTTTACTTCATGAGATGGTTGTGTAAACCCCATTAAATGGTTTTAAAATCAACATGAAATAAAGTAGAAATCATCTGTGTGAAACTGCAAAGAGTAAAAATGATGTCGTCATATATTAGCAACGCTCAAAAATAACATAAATTAGCTCCACAGAGCTTGTCCAGTATTTGTGGAGTGGCACATCTCCAAAACATACTCAGTAGGGACAGGGTGCTTTTGGAAAGCTTATTTGCATGCACCCAGGCATGCAAGCATGTACACACAGATGTACTGCAGGCACAGAGCTATTTTGCTGGATTGGAAGAAGTTAAGTGTTAGATGACACTAGTCAATGAGTTCTGCCCTCTGCCAGGCTGAACAGTGTTTCTCAGGTTTTCTGTTCTGGTGGTGGGTCATAGCTGGGAAGAGCAGTCCTCCCCTGCCCCCTGCTCCTCTGCTCCCCTACCACTGCCCTGTAAGGCAGATAGGATCAGGATGGCCAGGACCGGCATCCCCTACGGGAGACACTGCATTTGAAGGTGACAGCAACACGCTGGGGATTGTGCTGGCCTCCAGGAGGGGAGAGTGGTGCTGGAATGAGCTCACACTCTAGGCTGAAGTTGACTGGGGAGACTTTTAATGAAAAGATAATATTAAAAAACAATCAGGAAATTTGGTATCACACCTAGCAGAGTCACCCTGACATAGTGTCCAGCAGGTCAAGGGATCCTGCCCCCATTCTCTGCCTTTGTGAGACCCCACCTAGAATACTGTGTCCAACTCTGGAGTCCTCAGCACAAGAAAGACATGGACCTGTTGGAGTGGGTTGTGGAGGAGGGCCACAAAAATTATGAGAATCCTGGAATGCCTTTCCTATGAAGAAAGACTGAGAGAGTTGGAGTTGTTCAGCCTGGAGAAGACAAAGCTCCAGGGAAAATGTCATTGCAGCCTTTCAGTACTTAAAGGGAGCCTATAAGAAAGATGGGAGGGGCTTTTTAGCAAAGCCTGTTGTGGTAGGACAAGGAGTATTGGTTTTAAACTAAAAGAGGGTAAATTTAGACTAGGCATAAGGAAGAAATTTTTCACAATGAGGGTGGTGAAACACTGGAACAGGTTGTTGATGGTAGAAGTCCCATCCCTGGAAAAATTCACGGTCATGTAGGACAGCGTTCTGAGCAACCTGATCTAATTAAAGATGTCCCTGCTCACTCCAACATTTAGTTGGACTAGATGACCTTTAATGGTCCCTGACAACCCAAAGCATTCTCTGATTTCCAAGCACAGTGCTTGCTCATGACAATCTCTCTACATAACTCTGGTGTGCCCTGCTCACCTCTCATTACATTTCTATTAGACTTTCACTGAGGAAAGCTACAGTTGTAACCAGCTTAATTACTCATTTTCTCCCCAGCCCTCTTAGCATGAGTAATGAGCATGCTGAGGCTCTTGAAACAGGTATACAAAAGATGACAGCATTTCCTGAGATTTATATGGCACATAAATAGTGTTTGATTTATGCCATGTTGATGCTATTTGTCAATTGCCTTATTAAAACTCAGAAACTTTAAGAGAATGCTGCAGATGGGAGAAAGTAGAGGAAAGTCTTCACTCTGATGCTAGAAATAAGAAGAGCCAGAGGTCTACATACTGTGGCAAGAAGGAACTGTTCTGTCACATCTCTGATCATTGGGGAAGCTACTGCTCTGTTTTCAGTTCACAGGCAAAGGGATCAGAAAGGATCTGCTCTTTTTAACAGACAGATAGAGCTGTGCAAAAGCTCTCCACATAAAACTTTGTGGATCAGAAATTGTGCTTCTTTTTCCTCCTGTCCACAAGTTAGAGACAACACAGCTGTGAGGACACTGATGTGCCAGTGAAGGTAAGGGTGAGCTCAGTTGTACATCATTTGCCAAGTGGGTGAGTGTACCTGTGTACATGGAGCTGAGGCAAGGTGAGGGCATCTTTTGCTGTTGCCTGAGGGAGTGGAACAAAGGGACTGGCAAGATTGCAGCCCCAGAAAGTTTGCAGTAGTTTTGTAGTCAGTAACCACTGCACCAGCCGTCTCTGCATATCTTAGAAATGACAGGCAGTTTGGGCATCTGCTTACATCAATATTCTGTAAATACAAGGATAAATTGGTAGCCCAAAACAGTGAGAAAGCTTTGCATAGGTTCTGTTTTGAATGCTATTTATTACACAGCATGATATACACAGAAGTCTTATTCATGTCAGTGGGAGTTTTATGCAAACATGGAAAGCAGAATGTGGCTCAAAATTGTAACTTGATTTGCTGTAGACAGGCCTTTCTGCATGCAAGGCTGTGAAGGCAAGTTCTCCTCTTCACACAAGAAAAGGTGTAAACCTGCTACCTCAACCCAGTGTAATGAGGAATAAGGAGGCTGTGGTAAAGTGCAGAAAGGTCCTGCTGCCTGCTATTATTTTACACCACCTCGCACGTCACTAACAGAAATGAAGAGAAAGAGAGAAGGGAGCAGTACTGGAAAATATGCATAGCTAAAATGTTTCCCTCCAGAATTTGGTTATATTCAAATTTGCAATGGATTGTTTTTTAAGGGATAAGTGTATTTCTAGAGATGGGATATTGTTATGGGGAGATGTTGAATTCTCTGTAGATAGTGATGCACTTGGATTGCTGGTAAAAAAAACTATTTCTATCCCATGGCATCCTCTAACCTAAAGTGATTGACCTGGATAATCACAGGTTTATGGATTTATAGATTTACTCTTTTATTAGGTGCTTTGCCTTGTTTTTTAACAGTAGTGTTGAAAAGACCTATCTTCCTGACAGCATGAAAAGTAAGGATTTAAAAAGCAAATATATATATATTTTTTTTCCTGATACTTTATCATATTTTTTCTTACCCTAGCAGTTAAAAATGTTTATACTGGTCTCTTGTCCTCTAGCACTCTGACTGCTTTTGGATGGTACCACAGTTACACTTAAATTTGAACTTTCAGGAAAACCTATACCCTAAGTACATCTTGAAGTAGCCAAATTTTATTACATATTAAAAGATGTGGTCACAGGGTTTGTGTAACTTGGAGTTCTCAGGTGAAGAAACATCATTCATAGGAAAACCCAGATGCTTTGACAACATGGAATTAGTACCACACAGCATCATAGTGCTGATAGTTCTGCCACTGAAAGCTTGGAGGTATTTTTCACCCAGAACTCCTTCTGTGATTGTAACTGCCACAAATAAACTCTTGCAGAGCACAGCAGCTTTGCACAGAACAGACTTTTTTTCCCTTATTTTTTTTTGCTTATAATAATGATCTCCCTTTGCAAGCATGATTTATGCAAGACAATTTTGAAGAAAATGTGAAGGAAGGAATCCTTAAAAAATTGTACAGCAAATGCTTAATTAACACACTTGGGCTGTAAATGCAGATCTGTACTACAAAAAAAAAAAGTCAGCCTCCTATGTTGAGTCTCTTTCATATTCAGTTTGGAAATTGTAAGCTGAGACAAAGTTTTCAAGATATTTCAAAATATACTAGACTCAGCCTTGGAGCTCAGTGAACCTTAACTCTGCCCACTAATGATAGCAGCAATACCCTAGATATCACTACAGGGAGCAATGTACCCTGTATACCTACTGCTGAGGACACTATTTATTCAAGGTATCATGGTACTTAATGGCTGAGAAAACCCTTCTAATTACAGCAAACTGCTTCCTAGATTTGCACTCTACAACATGCCATGTGTATAATACATGGGTCAAACAGCTGGAAAGCAGCTTTGCAGAAAAGGATCTCAGGTCCTGGTGGACACCAAGTTGAACATGAGACAGCAATATGCCCCTGCAACAAAGGCAGCTGACAATAACCTGGGCTGCATCAGGAGGGGTGTTGCTAGCATGTCAGGGGACACAGTCCTTCTTCTCTAATCAGCACTAGTGAGGCCATACTTGGAATGCTTTGTTTAGATCTGGGCTCCCAGTGCAAGAGAGATATGGAGATACTGGAGAGAGTCAGAAAAGGACCAAAAATATGGTTGAAGCTGACAGGAACATCTGTCTTATGAGGAAAGGCTGTGAGAGTTGGGACTATTCAGCCTGGAGAAGAGAGGGCTTGAGGGAATCTCATCAATGTGTACAAATATCTGAAGGGAAGGTATGAAGAAGATGGAGCCAGACTGTTGCCAGAGGCCAAGAGGCAATGGGCACGAACTGAAACACTAGAGGCTACTGAACATCAGGAAACACTTTTTCACTGTGAGGGTGACTAAGGTGGTGAGTCTCCATCCTTGGAAATATTCAAAAGCCATCTGTACATGGCCCTGGATAGCCTTCTCTAGGTGACTTGCTTAAACAGTGGCATTGGAAGAGATGACCTCCAGAGGTCCCTTCCAGCCTCAGATTTTCTGTGATTCTGTGATACTACTGAACATGCTGGGCAGCAAATTTAAGTCTACTGACTACAGGTTTCCTTTCCACAGACACCTTTCTCAGGCCTATGCAGATACCTCTACAATGTTGGTAACACACTCCAAACAACTTCTCTAGTCAGAGATATTATCTTGCAATGAAACCACTGTCCTGATTTTACCTTTTAAACAAACAGTGACCAAGCAGTGCAACATTATCAATCTCTGAAGCAATCAGAAATATTTTGCTTTCATGTTGTAAAGAGTATATACATACTCCAAAGACATCTATTGTAACCCTTCTGATAGATAAGCTTTGATCACAGATAAGTCTTTTATTTTGGTAGAATAGAGGGTGAAAGTTAGTGTGTGTGGCCTGATTCATTTTTTTAAATGTCTACTGCTTGTTTGGTTTTTTTTTTAAACCTTTACTTTCCATTTCAAAATCTTGACTTGAAAACAAGTTTTAATTTAAAATGTTGTCAGGGGTTTTTTTACAGTATTTGATCTGGTTTTGCTAATTATCTTCATTTGCTGACCAGAAATAACTAATTTAACTAGTACTGGTGTTTATTTTAGTAGCTGATCTACAGCCGGTGCAACCTGGTTAGACTGCTTGTGTCGATGGCATGGTGGTTACATATGCAGCAGAAAACCTGGCTTATCCTGAAGTGTAAGGAATCCAGTTTGGAAAATCACAGCTTTTCTAACCTCTATCCACAAATCCAGGCTCATGGACACATTAAATCCCATCCATTTTAGATATGACCTGGAAATGTGCCAATCCTGTCCAAGCAGCACCATGTATACCTGTATATACCATGTATGCCTTACCTGCAGAAGAATTTGCTGAAGAAGCACTGCATGGTTACTGAGAAGGTGGAAACAGAGAAATCAGGATAGAATGGGTGTCCCAAGGATGGGGAAAAGGAGCACTATGACAAAGGGAACCTCCCCCATTGCACCAACCAAGCTTTCACCTCTATATGCATGTGTCCTGTGAATGATTTTCAGTGCATGTAGTATTCTTCATCCAAACCTATCACTAGGCAAGTCATTGCCAAAAAGACCCCCCCAGGAGACTTCAGTCCTTCTTCACATCATACATTAGCACCTCAGATCTCCTGCATTACTGCTTAGATTAAATGTGTATTTTAAAAGAAAGGAAAAAAAAACCCCACACATTGCAATCTTCGTGTGAAAAAGAATCACAAACATGAGGATAACACTCCAGCTCTGGCTGTTTAGAAACACTCTTGGTTTGGAGGGTCTTGCTAACTTGTCCCCTCTGTGACAGCCAAGACACCTCAGTGCAAAACAGTGGAGGACATGGAGCCCACTCAGGAGCACATCCCTTCTGGTGTTGAGGCTAGAATAGCCAACTTGTTAAATAACTGAAGCACTTGGAGTGCTCAGTGACCCTCATAATTTCTCATTTCTTCCCTCAGACAGAGTGGTCGGCAAGTTGTGCTTATATAAGGTAGTAGTCCAAAAATTGTAGGAGCTCTTGGATGATCTCTGCAAGTTGTGCTTTCACATACCCATGTGCATCTCTTTGTTTCTGAATTTAAAATGTGGTATGGCTGAGTGAGGAAAACTAGGTTTCTATGCAGGCTGCCTCTCTTTCAGCTCAGAAGTAAAAGATTTCAAAATATGCTTTTTGTACAAACCTGCTTAGAGGCAGGAGGTTTTCTGTAATAATCAGAAATGCTTAGAATGACCAAATTTAAGCTAAAATCCCAGAATAGTGGAGAGGAAGGTATCATTATTTCTTACAGATGGCATGTCTGAACAGCATTTGGCTTTGGTTCCTGGACCAATGCAGCATGTTCTTGCAGTCGGTAGTGGCAAATCCAGCCTACTAGACATGAGAGTGCTGCAAGACACTCCTACAGGCTTCTTGGGATTATTGCAGCCCTGCCTCACTTGGGGTCATGTGGCTCCTTCTCCAACCTCAAATCTGCAAGTGTCAAAGTTGATAGAAAACACTGAAGGGGCTATTGAGGAAAACTTGTTAGATTTTCTGTGGGAATGATGAGTGGGAATCCCAGAAGTGTATGAAATAGTTTTCAGTCTGAGCACCTGTGTCACTTTCATCTTTGACAGCTTTGCCTTCAGCTCTCCTGCTCTAGGGCTGGTTCCTGGCAATGCAGTTTCTAACTGGCCTTTTTTTCCAGGGATTTGTCTGCCTTCACCTTCAAGGATTTCCCATTGCAACTGCCTAAAGGTGTATGTAGCCCAATACGTGTGATAAGAAAGGACTTTGCACATTTTGCGGTTTTGTGGAGTGTCAGTGCAACCCAGATAATGCAACAGTGCCTCTGATTTCTGACCCTGGAACTTCTTTTTTGGAGAAATCACTAACCCTGTCAGTGTTTTGGTTTCTTGGTCTGCACACTGAGAATGGTGGTACGTACTTGCCCTCCTCTGTGAAGTGATCCCAGAAGTGCTGGAGAAAATTACAAAAGCAGCAGACATTTTCATCATCTTGCATCTGCACAAATAAAAGAAGAGAGTTTGTGGGTGCTGAAAAGGCTCAGCATGTCTATCACAGCTTGCTTGCCTCCCCACATAGCAGCTAGAGAACACTGGAAGCGTAAATGACTTAGGAGGGGAAGGGGGAACTTGTGAAGTCAATGCTATCAAACCCAACAGATAAGCAGTGAGGGAGAGACTTCCTCACTTTTGTGTCTGAGTAGGACAAAGCACTCCTGGTGCCAGCCCAGAGCCAAGTAACTCACAGCAAGCTCGCCTGTGGGCAGCACCAGGGGCAAGTGAGCTAATTTACTGCAGCCAGGTAAACAGCCACGTACTCAGACTGCTCATTTGCTTGCCGTCTAGACGGCAGTGCCCTGTCACCTTGCATCTCTCTGCTTCCTGCCCTCCTTGCACACATTTGCTCATGGACTTCCCCATTGTGCGGGGCTACAACTCCACTTGCTCCTCGCCTATTACCCATATAGGTAGCCAGGCTGTTTGCCTCCAAGGACACCAGCACAAGCATCATCTGAAGGGAGGAACTTGATGGCAGGAGAAAAAACGAGCAGTTTCTCCAGACTCCTGCTTAGAGACAGTCATAGCAATTTTTATGTGCTGCTCAGTGAAACGCAAGTTAGCTTTTACATTGCCAAGGCAAACTTGTGTGGACTGTTCACGCCCTTTGGGCATGACCCCAGTCCCATGTCTAACCTCCCTCACACATGTGTGAAGCAGAAGTGCTTCATGGCAGGCAGAGCAGTCACATACACCTAAGTGAGACGAGAACCAGACTTGTGTTTTTAGTAGCCTCTAAATGCCACTATATCCAAATGAAACTTTACATTAGACATGACTACAGCATAAGTATATGAAGCAAAAAAGCAAGATTAACTCATAAGGCAGAGGTCTTACCATCACAGGGAAAAAATGATAATATTGGTGTAGGCAGTAGGCGCCCCAAATCTCTACTGGCAATATTCTCCAGAAAATGTAAGCCAGCCCTAAAATTCCAGGTCAGTGTCTTGGGGAAGGGACCTCTCCTTCCCCTCCCAGCGGTTTTCATTTCATTTTTTGAATTATTAAAAGATCAAATGTTGGAATGCTGGATAGCCTGAATTCATTTGTCAGATCACGAAGTACTCATAACATTTCTCAGCCTTAATAACACATCTGCTCTTAAAATGTGGTCTCTTGATAATAGCTGGCTGAAAGTGTCTGAATTTAGGGATTATTTGAGACAACAGATTTCCTTCTATTTGGAATTGAATGAGGCATCTGCTCCCTCACCGTCAGCTTTGTGGGATATTCTCAAGGCAATCATAAAAGGGCAGATCATTTTGTACATTATGAGAAGGAAAAAAGACCTCTGTTGGCAATTATGAGATTTGTAAGGGTAAATTAGGGACCCGCAAAGGCATCACTTCATGTCCAAAAATCCAGCTACTCCATCTAGTCTCCCCTCTGCGTAGGGTGGGACACAGATGTATCCGATGAGCAGAGAGGAAGGAGGCAATTCTTCTGCCAATGCCAATGTTAGCAAAGGGGAAAGAGAAAAAAGAAATTAGTCAGGAAGGGATGTAGGCACTCCATCTTGGATAACTGACCCAACAACATATTAGAGAGATTAGGACTCAGGATGGAGAGCAAGGCATGGATCCCTTGAAGGATTAAAAGAAATTCTACCAATATTTATGCCAGTTTGGTACATATGAAAGTCAGGACAAAAAAATGAATGCCTGCAATTTATTTAACACATATTCATTTTCAGAAGCTCCTCCCAAATATCACTGGGAGATGATTAATAAAGAAGTAAAACCAAAAGCAATCAGAGCTGAGAGGAGGCACTTCACAGGTATATCATTCACATCTACACATGAAACAATACTGGCGGAGCCCAGATGATGACATTTGCCAGAGTAGGACAGGATGCATGCTCTGAACTGCCTGCCCTGCTGAACACACAGTTGAATGCACACAGATGCATGTATGCATATATATACACCAATACATCCAAATAGATCTACATGCATCCATATATAACGTATGTATATACTCACACGCATACACATCCACACATATAGATGTATAGATATGTATATATAGCTTCCTACTGAAGTGATGCACACTGCTGCACCCGGAAATAACACTGCTCATGAAAAGACAGGCATTTTGGACTTATTTATGTGTTAGAAAATGTGTTCAAGGGATGTGAGCTGTCTCAAAGCCTTTGTCAGAGGAGAGGGGAGCAACCTGCGAGACACCGTGGCTGCATTTGGGTCTGGGAATAATTATTTACTCTAAGACTGAACCTGACATGAAATACCCAGAGGGGGATGTCCTACTGCAGGATGGGCTTCAAGCAGGTAGGAATGTGTGCCCCATGGCCTTACTGTGCTGCATTAATGTCCCCAGTGTGTGTTGGGGAACACTTTTTGGGTTGGAAGAAGGCGAGCTGCTCTGTTTTACCTGAGATAGCAGAAGGCAGCACCAGACACTGGGATCTGGCATACAGGCATATTTATGAAAATACATAGCCTGAGTTTGGAAAGGCTGCTGAACCTTAAAGGAGATGCTAATTATTTTATGCTTTCTGATAGCTGTGTAGATACCCAAAGACTGGATTAAGAGCCTTGTGTGAAGATCCCTTTTTGAAAATCTTAGCTCTTCATTTTGAATGACTGGAATCCTAGAACAAAACACTAGGACCTGCCAGATCCTTGTCCCAACAGCAGCACCAGTGCCATAGGCATTACAACCATCTCTGTAAAACCTGGTGAGGCAGAAGATACATTGTACTTTCCCATCATACTCTTTGACACCTTTGCACAGTCTGAGGTGCATAAGACCTTCCAAGAGAAGGAGAGGTTGTGGCTGGGCTTTCTCTGCTAAACAGGCACGTTGCCATTGGGTCAGAGCAGGCTTTTGGCTCACAGCTGGCTCATGGAGCAGGAGCAAACACACTGCATTATACATAATATACCCACAGGTCAGTGAGCATTGAGCATCCTGCTTTAGGGATTCAGTGCAAAGTAGGAGCCTGCTCTTGTTCTCAACCCAAGAGACATACTCTTTACCAAAAGCTGTAGAGGCTTATGTCGTGAAGGTCTGTGGTGCAACCACCAGCCTTGGCACCAACCTGACAGCACCAATGACACCTCGAGCCACCCTGTGGTAGTCCCCAGATGCAGGCAGGAGCATGGCCAGGGAGCTAGCAGCGTATCCCCACTCAGGGCTGTCCATGGCTTGCTCCCACCAGAGCTGGGCTTTAATATAGTAATCCTCAGGGTGAGGGCAGGGTCTTTAGCTAAGCAGGTTTTCCTTCAGGGACATCACAGTTTCAGAGGCAGTTTTTTAGCACTTTGATGGAGGCCTGCATCAATTTTTGCTGGTTTAGATTCAATATTGCAGTTTATATTATGAGAGGTTTTTGAAGCTCCTGATTTTCCCCTTGGCCACCTTTAAATCTCATTTATATAATCCCCTAGGTCCTTTAATGAAGTTCTCAGTAGTTTACATTGTTATTAAACCTCTGTTTGGAGAGTATAATTTTAATCCCCATTGTATGCCAAATATAGGTATCAAATATTCATTGTGTAATTGCAATTAAAAAATATGCCCCCCCAAAGGATCTTTTATATTAATTTAAATTATCCTGCACTTATATTATCGTTGGAAATAACCTGTGCTGCTGAAAACATCTTCATTGAAGTAATGTCTGTAGTCATACTTAGAACACTTCTTTGTTTTGGTTAAATTCTGTTCTATGACACTATAGCCATGCAGATATAGAATTACAGCAGTATTACATTTGAACTCTTTCCCCCTCCTCTTTGTACATTAAAGAAACTGTTTAAATCACTAATTTTGCTTTCAATGTTAGCAAAAGTAGAGTAATTAATCCAGGCAGCTTTTTTTATGCATTTGACAAAGCTTCTTGTCACATGTTTTCTCTTTATAATCAGAAAGACAGATTATTTACTCCTGAAAAGCCCTTGCAGATATCAAGACAAATTCCCACATAACAAATGGAATTATCTAAAAATATGGAATTTACAGTTTCCAATTTAAATATGGAAAAAAATCTATAATATTTTATGTAGAGATATCATGAGTTGGAGCACATTTGCAGTGGATTTCAATAAAATAAACTGCTAGCAGCTTACAAGATTATTCATTTAAGCTAGTGTTTGTAGATAATAATAAACTCTGCTTTAATGTAGCTCTTTTTATTCTTTCACCGAATGCTCTTTACAGGAAATAAAATGTTTTTTTGAAGTCATTAGATGGCAAATATTATATTTGCAGATGATGCTCTCTGTATTCAAAAGCTGGTGTCATCTTCAAGCAGAGATCATAGTATCATCTGATCTGGAAGGAACCCAATAGGATCATCGAGTCCAGCTCTTAAATCCATGGAGGACACCCCAAGAATCACACCATGAGCCTGAGAGCATTATCTAGATGCTTCTTAAACTCCATCAGGCATGGTGCTGAGACAACTTCCCTGGGGAGGCTGTTCCAGATCCCAACCACCCTCTGAGTGAAGAACCTTTTCCTAATCCCCAGCCTGAACCTTTCCTGACTCAACTTTACCCAGTTTCCCCTAGTCCTATCTCTGTCCACCAGACCAAGAAGCTCAGTCCCTGACCCTCTACTATCCCCTGTGTGGATGCTGAAGATGGCTATGAGGTCTCCTCTCAACCTCCTCTTCTTGAGGTTAAGCAAACCAAGTGACCTCAGCTGCTCCTCATAAGGTTTCCCCTCCAGACCCTTCACCACCTTCGTAGCCCTCCTCTGGGCACACTCCAACAGCTTAATATCCTTTCTAAATTGTGGAGCCCAGAACTGCACACAATATGATGTTTAGGCATGGCCACACTTAGTATTTTGTAGGTGGTCAGTTACCACGAAGAGACTCCAGCCTTGACCTCTGGAGTCAACACTCCAAGCAGCTGGTACAACTGGGTGGATTAACCACAGCAAGACCTATCACGAGCTTACAGTCTGCATTGGGAAGATTGCATATTTTTATTTAAACATTGTGGAAGAAAGTGTAAGAGGTCACATTTCTGCCTGCCACATAGACCTCTTTTTTACAGAAGCAGTAAGTATTAAATAGAGGAACTGTCAAGCTAAAGTAAAATCAGGATTAAAGCAAATTTTGAAATTGAAATCCCACTACACTTAGAGAAAACTCATATGTGATTTTTGTAGTCAGACCTCTGTTTCTACAAACTGACAAACCCAAATGAGGGGGCCAGGTGCAAATTTTTAAACTCAGATCTGTTCTTGTATGAAGCATAATCCCCCAGTGTGAATAGTGGAAGAGGAGACAGGAAGGGGGAGGAAATTTGACATAGCAGAGGAACCGGAGTGCTCTCCACTCTTTCCTTCTAGCAGACTGTTGGAATCACTCAGGAGGGCAAGTTACCCAAGCAGTGTCTTCAAAGAGCACCACAGCTCAGGTCACTTGGATGTTGCTAGCAAAAGGCTTTTGAAGGCCAAGAAGATGTAACTGGGTACTCTTTGGAGTGGCAGCTGCTACCACAACCATAGTGTGAGTATTTGAACAACAACAATGAAAGAGATTTCTGTTGCAGAATAAGGAGAACAGAAGAAAGTTAAATGGATCCCAGGTATGAACATTATGTCTAAGACTCCTTGTGCCCTACAAAGGCTGATGGCAGCAGTCTAGCTGAAAAACAGTTTGAAGCCTTTGTTATCCCTGGTGCCACTTTTGGTTGCTCTTCAGGCTTCCAGCTCTGAACTTCCTTGGTACCACCCATGTTAGAACATGTCCTTCCGAGTTCTCTGTTTGGACCTGGTGCAGGGCTTGGATGGCAGGGATGGCCTTACTGTCCTTCAAGTGCCATCTTCCCCTCTCTTATTGCATGCAGTCTGTGTGTCACCAGTCCTTAGCACTCAGCTTGCTTTCCTAGCCACCAACAAAACAGCTGGGGCCAAGGCACTCCACCTTCTGGAGTCTTGCAAAGGAAATCCAGGTGATGCAGAGGACTGAAAGCCAGCCAGTGCAACCAGGGTAGGAGATATCAAGCACTGCCTATATTGTTATTCTCAAGTTTAGCAGGTGGGAAAATCATCTTTAGTTCAATATTGGATGCTTTTGGCCGAGCTAATTACTGCCAAACCATATGACATCACTTGCATACATCAGCAGTGCTATTCACTGAGGAAGTGGAGGCGGTTGAGGTCTCTCTACTCTTCATGTAGATCAAGACCCTAAATGGCAATTCACCCATCACTGGGATCATCTGCAATAGGGTGAGTCAAAGCTCTTGACAATGTGGGACTTCACTTTTCCTATGCTTCTCCTTCCTCCCACAGCCCTGGCTGAAGCTGGGACCATGGCAATTCTGGCAGCAACGAGTCCATTTAACTTGCAGTTTAGCCATAAGGTGGTGCCTGGGCATCCTCCTGTGCAGACCCATGCCAGGCTGATTTCTGTGGGGTCCCCAACTGCAGGAGTCACCCCATGGAGGTCAGGCAGAACTGCATTTATGGTCGTGGTCCTAGGAAGCATTTTGCTAGGGAGCTAATGGCATTGGGATGTTCCTTAACTGGCAAGACTTGACATCCCTTTCTCAGTGGGCTGGCTCTCTGCTTTTAAATAATGAGCTCTGCAGGTTTAGTGTCCAAAATTACATCTACATTTCTTTTAGCTGCAGGTGTGTTATCTCCATCCCCATTGCTAATTTCATGCACAGGCAAGCATTGTTAGTGCTTTAAGAATTAATCACATACTGTTCGGGGAAAAAAATTGACATTTGCATTTCAAAACTCTTACCAATTCTAAACATTTATTCTACAAAACTTGGAAAGATTGTAGTTCTGTTTCAAATTATTCCAGCACCGTGGGCATTGCCACAGAATGTAAAATTACAGAACATATGAGACTGAAACCTGACACCCGTTCTTCCTTGTTGTGAAGTGTCGTTGATGAAAAATATACTAGTTTGAAGAAAAAAAGAAATGTAGGAACATGACCTATTCCCAGAGCAGCTAGCCAAATTCACTCTTGCTTGAGAGGGAGCTGGGTAGGTAAATAGAGTAGGGGACCCTTCTTTGAATACAATTAAACTGATTTAAAAGAGGAAGAAAACATGAAATAGCTCTTACAGAATAATTTCCTGATGCTTCTGCAAGAATGTGCAGAGCCTTAACAGAAAATAACAAGAAGAGAATACTTCTATAAGTGTATCTCTGCTGTAGCTGATTTTGTAATCAGAATGACACAGAATTTAGTAAAATCAGTCTTTATTGCTATTCTATAATCCTTCTTCCTTCAAAGATTTTCCAACTAGGCATTTTTAAGTTTGGTAATCAAAAAGACAATGCCTTCTGAATGTAATGAGTAATCTAGTCAGACATTTCAGTCCTCTAAATTTCTCTAGAAAAGATGGTGAGAAAAAGGTAGAAAGGAGCATTTGTACAGAGGTGACATGAGCACAATTGGGATTGGAATATAAATACTATTGTATGTAATACAAATATAAATGTAAAAATAAGTATATAGTGCGTGTTCTCATTCAGAAAAAAGCCTTGTGTGTATTTGCACATATATATGTGCCTATTTTGATGCACACACGGTTGTAGCCACACAAAATTTTCATGTGAAGACTCCAAAACATTTCAGAAAGCCGAATATTGCATTTTGCTGCTTTTATTTTACAGATGGAGAAGTTAAAGTGCAGAGAGGTTACATGTGCAAAGCACATTGCTTTCTTGAATGTAATAACCAGTAAATGAGTTCCCAGCTAGCAGAAGAACTTCCTCTGCCACCTTCAGCAGACCACCTGTTGCTTTTGAATGAAGAATTAGCCATTTTGATCCAGGCACCACATCTTTTCAGTTCAGCTACTAGTTTTCACTCTACCTGAAGAAAGCATGGAAAGCCACATAGAAGTTTTGTTATGTTTCAAACAGAGCAGCTCGTTCTTTAAAAACAAGCCCAACCTCACATGGCACACACCTTTCTTTTTCCTAGATCAGGACCTAAGTCCTCCTTGTCACCCATGCAGCATTTATTTCATTTTCTAAAACTCTTCTTTATCCACAAGTAGGTAGGAGTGTTATTTGAGTAGGGAATGAGCAAGAGCTGTAGGCTTTAGCCTTTGAGTTACAGAGAGAGAATAGCTTATGCTCACAATATGTTGTATTATTTGAAACAGGGAAATAATTTTTCTTTGTGAAAATTAAATTTAAAACATATGACTATGATCATCCACATCTTTCACAAAACAATTGTATGTTCCAGAGGGCCCTGATTTCACAAAGGTGGGACAATTTTTGTTGGATTCCCTGGACTGTTCATTTACTTTTCTCTCTCTGATCTCTTTTGCCTCTTACTCGGTTTTGTCAAATAACCCAGACAGATGAAAATGAGCTGCCCTACATAGATGGTCTATTCTGGAGCATGTATGTAGTGAGAAGCCCTCCAAAATTCCAGGACTGCAGAGCTGGCATGCCCCTGTCCAAGATTTTACAGTGAAATCTCTACATTTTCGTATGACTGATCTGCACAGTGATCTAATGAGGAGTTTGATTCTGAGACATGAGTTAGAAGGTTCTCTGCCTGCAGTGGCTGAGGAACAGTGGTAAAGGAAAATCTCTCCACTACAGAACAGGTATGGGCTGCCTTTGCTGTAGTGTGTGAAACCCTGGTAGACCATGCCCCCGTGACCCCTCCACCTTCCCTCTTTCTTCTTCCTCTTTCACACCAAAAATGCTCTTGGAGAAATTTAATTGTAACTGTTTCTTTGCCATACTGTAAAGCCCATTCTGCTGTAGATTTTTGTGCTGGACATGCTATTGCTCACAGACACTGTCAGCAGTAACCCTGCTCCGGGTGCTGATTAGCTATTTCCTTGGGGTCCAGGCCCACCATGAGCTTCATTCCCTTGTGGGTGGGGTGTCTGGGTCAGAGTAAGGATGCACTCTAAGGTCTGTGGTGGACCTCAAGGCCCACTAACAATCAAGATACAGTCTCAGTCCCCCTGACCCTGATCCCTTCAGTGCTCCAACCTTCCCTTCTCTCTGCTGTTTGCTTCTAGGGGCTTCAACCTAGGCTATTCATTCCTGTAGTCTCATGTTAACCCTAGTCCTATATAACTTTTTCTTCACTGCCGCCCACTCTTGCTTTCCAGGCTCCTTCTTCAAGTCAACTCTGTTTCGTTCTGGCTCCCAGCCACCTCTCCTGAGTAATTTCCACCTCTGGGATGAACATGGCTAGAGCACTGGAAATACAGAACAGCTAAAGGGGCCAGTAGGACCTGCCCCACAGACACACAAGAAGAAAGGTCTTCCAAAGTCTGGACAGAAATATTATGAGGGAGAGCAGAAAAGAGGTATGACCCTCACCTTGAGTCTTGCAACACTTAGAAGCACTTTGATCATAGAATCATAGAATATTAGGAGTTGGAAGGGACCTCGAAAGATCATCTAGTCCAAACCCCCTGCCACAGCAGGATTCCCTAGCCCTAGAGGTCATGAGTTAAATCATGGTAAGATTCAAGTTTTAATATGAGCAAACTAAAGACTGTTGCTCAATATCATTATTTAAATGGTGGATCCACTGCAAACTGCTGGATTAACTCAAAACACTTCTGTGAGACACTTTTGGTTTCATCCCATATAATAGTTACACAGGGATTTTGCTAAAGAGTATGCCCCTCAGTGGTGCATGATTCAGAGCCAGATTTATAAAGACATTTAAGTGCTCCTTCCCACTGATTAAAGAACTAAAAGCCTAAATTGGTTTTAAAATCTGCCCTTGGGAGCTGCCATGTGTGTCTGGGCACCTGAAGCATTTTAAGATTTACTGCATCTAAAGACCCAATGAAGATCAGAAAAATTCTTTGCTAGACACAAATGACAATAAGACATCCTTTGAACCTTCAGAAATGCTGCTTTAAATTTTCTTTTTTTTAAACATCAAGGTCAATGAACACACTGAGTTTGGGGATCAGTTCTGCAAATTGGATCTGATGCTGCTGCCATGAGACCAACTATTGCCTTCAGCAGAAGCCAGAACAGATCCAAATGACTTAATAGCACATTGCAGTGACATTTCTCCCATTGATTTGGAACTTGTTTGACACATATCTTCTCTGGTTTCTGTGAGCTCAGGGGAGAAGATGCAGAGCCCACTGAGCAGCAGAGAGCTGGATCCCAGTAAGTCAGCAGGGACTGCGTGCAAGTTAGCGTGCACACCAGCACTTCTTCTTCAGCCTTTGACTTTACTGTAATCTAGGGCTTTTCATACCTAGCTGGTGGTGCTGGGTTCTCTGAGATACACCCATATGTTTCTAATGGAAAGTTGGAAATGGAAGAAGATGATTCAGGATACTTGTGTGATGGTTTCTGTTTGAACTGATTAAACTGATTAGAAAATGCCACAGAACCAACAAGCAAATAATGACCTTTTCAAACATATTCAATTTATTTGAGTTCATTAGGCTTACAAGAAGAAATAAAACCTCTCTTAATGCTTCATAATATCAATAATGCCACAGAAGTTGTTCCACACTTAATGACCAATTTAAGAGCATTAAATGCTGTTAACAATCAATTTACTAGGTATTATTGTGCTTCTGTTTATAAATGTCTAATTATATAGGTCACGCTTGCTGGTAGCATGTTACCTTTGGTAGCTGTCTGCAGATCTCTGACTCAACAGGATAAAAACTAGTTGATTTATAAACCTTTCCTAAAAACAATAGCAACAATGATGTTCCCATACTGCTCTCTAGGTTTTTGCTTTGCCATCAGCATGTGGCCCCCATCCATGTTCCCCCTACCCTGTCTCTGCACACAGCCTCACCTCCAAAAGCAGGTAATGAGGAGGGCAAGGCTGCAGCAGAGCAGGGAGGATCATATGCCTTGGCAAAGGCTTTCCATAAAGTTCTGTCCTCTAGCTGTGGATCCAGACTCAAGCTGGTTGCATGCACAACTCCAGCATGCCGAGCCCACTACCCCTCGGCATGGCCAAATGTTTCGGCAGCTGCCCTTTTGTCCTGTTTCTTAAATAAACAAAGAACAGATACAAATTAATGACCTAAATTTATGGCAAAACACACTGCCTACCCAGAGCAAATAGCCTTAAAAGAACAGATGTTAAAATAGCATTTTGTACTCGGAGACAGAAAACGGCTACTGTGCAAATAGAAAAGCTCAGGATGTATAGAAAAGAGTATCTGAAGCATCTAATTGCATCGCGCCACCTCCCGCTATACCGCAAACCCCGTAACCTTCTGATGGTTTACTGTACTGAATAATTACCCTCCTCAGGGCATTCCCCAGCCCTTCCTGCCACCTCTTCCAATCCCAGTAAACTTTCTCCTTTCAATCCTTTATATTCCTTTTGGAGATAAAAGAACAAAATTATTATTTTGCCAGCACATTAAATAGCAACTGGCAATCCTGTGCTATAATCCTTAATGTAATTTAGACTGGAAGAATTGTGCTCCTGCAACACACAATCTCAAAAAAACATTCCTTTGAATTCCCTCTTTGTCTTAGCCCGATGTAATCATTACGCAGGAGAGCTTCTTTCTTACTAATTTTTTTTGCTGAGATTTATTTTGCCAAGACCTGTATTTAAGCAATTGTTAATTACACTCACATTAAAAAAAGAAAAGTAATTAAGAGGGATAGAGGCTTTGGGGATGGAGGGTGTCTTTATTTATTTTACTTATTTATTTGTATTTGCATAAAAGTAGAGGGAGATATGGTTGCCTGCAGGAAGGGAACATGCCCTTCTTTCGGTGAGCTGTTCCAGCTCCAGTGAAGGCAGGGGTAAGAGGTGCTGGGTCACGGTGAGAGGAATTAAAAAGCATCTTTGCTTTCCTGCCCAGCGAATGCATTCTGTTTATACTACACCACATTGTATTTCCAGTCTTACTCAACGTTTTAATATACATTTTCTTGTCAGGCGTCTTGGCAATTGGGTACACGACTTGCAAGATGGACTGAGAATTCCACAGGTGGACTGATTAGTGGGTGGCATTTCTGAGCTCCAGCAAGCTGTTAGCATTATGTCTGTTTGCTTTAGGTACAGATGTGAAATGATTTGACAGTCAATCTCAAAGTGTGTGTGAGTACTCAGGCTTTTTTTTTTCCCTTCTTGGTATGTCAAACTCTTCTTGTAATACAATCCTTATCCGTCTGGTTGTCCATTGAAAAGCATCGCCTTCCCATCCCCCCCTTCTGTAGCCAATCTGGATGCGTCATGCATTATTCAGGAGATATAATTTGTAAGTGTCAGAAGTGGCTTTGGTTTTTTTTCCTGCTCACTCATTTGAGGACCACAGCTGTCATGACCAAGAGTCCTTGCCGGGCACAGGGGTTATACTGCCGCAAAGGCAAATTGTTTCCTTCAGGCAACTTGTCCGAGCACAAGTCTCCTTAACAAAGCCATAGTCGTAAGCAAATGGTGTTTGACAAGTGGAATTTTCTGTTGACTTGCTCATTTCATTTCCTTCTTTTGGCAGAAATACTTGGAACTTGATTTTCTTGCAGTTACTATGAGCCCAGAATAATAACTCCTAAATCAACACTGTGGAGGTGGAAAGGTACAACAACACAAACACTAAGAAACAGTCAGGACAGCGACATGGAAATATGAGTTGACATGGAGAATAACCACAAGTGGTGCATAATTTATTGATTGCACCTTGTCATGGGAATGATGAGCTCTCAGCTAGAAGAATTTTATTTTATATATTTCACAACTTTGGGGGGAAAAATATAAATATTATATATACAAATGGCATATACAGTATCTAATGGATAGAGCAAGATTCCTATTTCCAGTTAGTGAAAAAGTTATGTGCATCACAAGGCAACGTCATCTGGAGCTGGGCAAGCTCATGAGAAGGGAAGCAGGAAGGCAGTGACGGGGGCTGCAGTCCTGAAGCACTGCTTAGGTGTTTGTGTGGGTGTGGTTAGGTTGAATCCACCACACTTCAGTGTTAAAATTCCCTAAATCTGGAAGGCGGATGTACTGCATTGAAAATATTGAGCTTTAACCTTGCCCTAAGTTATGATTTAGTATTTCAGTTGTGAAATATTATATATGTAGACCCATAGAAAACTGCAGTGTGAATAACAACAAGTTACCCTGGAAAATTATGGTAAAAGGTCTGAGAAGTGTTTATTTCTTAGCAACTTTAAAGCTTTCAATCAGCCAGACTCTTGAATCTCTCCATGACTAGGCACAACACAACAGCATTTGCTCTCAGCACTAGAAGAGCTGCTTGCTCCAGGTCTAGGTCTGCCCCCCTTTCCAAGTCATTGCTCTTTCCTCCCTCTAAGCAGGGTACTGACTATTTCCTTACTCCGGCAATCACACAGAAGGGGAGTCATAGTCACAACATTGTTTGCTGAAGGACAGTGACTAAGTTGCAGGGTGGGTGGCCAGCAGAAGAAGCACAAGCGGGAGGACCACAAGTGATTCTGCAAGTAGTCCTGACTCGACTGGATGGTGGAAACCCACAAAATAAATGTACAAGACATCCAAGCATTCACCCTACCTTAGTTTCATCCTATAAGAGCAGGCTAACAGGTTAAGCAACTGAAAAATCAGTTTCTGCTACTTTCAATAAATTGATCTTTCCTCTTTCTGCATTGGTAAAACATGTAAGCTCTTTGATTTCTGCCAGTTACCTACTACAACACTCGATTTACAACCCTGGAGTCAAAGCTTTCTCCAAGCAGAAAAGCTGTTTCTCCAAGTGCCTCTTTTTCAGTGCTATGAAGAAACATGTCAGAGGAGACACAGCAGTGCACTCCAAATGAGAAACAGGGGCTCAGCTCAGTTCTTGCTGGTATCAGCAACAGATTTGTCTATATCACCTTCTGTAGCTAGGAAAGTTACTGCTGTACATTTGCCATTTAAGTTGTAAGCTGGTCTCACGCTGTTTAAGGAAGAGCTTAAGTTGGAATAAGAGCAGCTTCATTAGAAGAAACCAGTATCAAAGCCTCGGGTACTGCAAAATCACAGCAACAAAATGCCCGTGGATATAGCTACGGAGAAAGAGCCTTCAGCAGAAAGCTGGTGGTCCTCCCCTAGAGAACAGCAACTGCTCCCTGGGCTGAAATGCAGTTTGTCTGCAATGTTCTCAGGGTCCACCCTGGTTGCAATACACATTTTCACATTTTCACAGAATGTTAGGAGTTGGATTTTGCTTTATCTTCTCTCTTAGACCTAGAAATATGTTTACCACCCTGCTCCAATATCTCACCATTTCCCATGATTTACAATTAAGTGTTATCCCACAAGCAGAAATAATTTCTGACCCATTTATAATGTGAATGTGATGGAGACCTATGACTAAATATCTCATTTATTATTTTGCATTGGTTTTCTGACTTTTTATGAGGTTTCTCTATGTTAAAAATAGAGAACGTGTCTGTAAAACATGTATTTCGGGTGACCTTCTGAGAGAAAGAAATTACCAGGCTGAGTACACCCAGATGTGAATCACAAGGAGCATGCAGAGGTGGGCTGTGAGAAGATGTGAAGGCCCCTGTATGGTTGCTGCTGAGGTCCGTGGCGAGGGAAGCTGGGCAGGAGAATGTTGCTCTCTCCCTCCCTGGCCGCTGCAGAGGCACTCGCTGAGCAGCTGGCAATGACTGACTCACCTTGGCGGTGACAGCAATAGCACCAGGGTGCCAGGGGTTTCTCTGACAGAGATAAATTCCTCATGAGAACCAGCTCTGCCTTCCTTAAGGCAGAATTGTTGACCTCTGCAGCCAGGGACTTGCTGTGAGCGTCCCCGGAAAGGAGGGGAGCTGAGGGCGGCAGTGCTTTGCTAAACAGCTAGGCTTCGCCCTGCTCAGCCTGTGGTGTTCCTGGTGTGTGGCTGGAGCCCAGCTCCCTCCGCTCAGCACAGTCATCTCTCGCTGTGCTGCTTATTCACACATCCCAGCTCGCTCTGTCTAGCTGCCTGGGTACCACTGCCACGGAAGATGAAACACTGCAAGCTCTACAAGCCCACCCAGACCATAGGCTCCAAAGTGCATATTGTTGCCTATTCCTCCAAAATTAATATCTCAGCTAGCTAAATTAAAGCAAACAGGGTTTCACCCAGGCATGTTGTGATCACACCTCCAACTTGCAATATAGACATAGCATGTAAACTGCTAAGCAAGGTACAGTGCTCTTCCAGCAGAAGACAATGTCTGCCTGCAAGAATAAGAGGCTTGGGGCGAGAGAGCACAGATGTGAAACCCTTCTCCAAATGGCTCCTGGGCACCAGTTCATGCCAGCACAGGAGACCCAACACACACAGAGAGGGCTGCCTCAAGAAAGGTGTTGCTCATCTAGAGATCACTTAAGACAGAGACACAAACCTCATTTTATAAAGGAGGCAAACCCCACCGTAGGTGGGCAAGGTGATGTGGGGAGGTGGAGCCACAGATCAGGCCACTAAGAGGGTTGAGCCCCACTCAATCCTGACCCTGCTGCTACAGAGGAGACTGTTCTTGTGTATCCCAGAAAAAGAGTGCATTTTAGGAATTTTGTGCACCTGTGTGGAGCTCAGAGTCTGCAGGTGGGTCAGGTGAGTCATTCCTTCTGCCCAGCTGCTCACTACACCTCTGCTGAGCACTCTTAAACACAGCTTTGTCTGTCCCCAACACACTGGTGAGGTGGTTGGGTTTTTATTCTTTGCTTCTAAATCAGTAGACTTGTTACCATTTTTTAAAAGTGTGAATAGCTGCAACAGAAGCCATCAATTAGCACAAGCAAACAGGGCCAAAGTCCTTCCTTCCTCCTCCCCCACAGCATATTGTGAGAAGAGCTGTGCTCTTCTACTTCGGAGGCTGCTGGAGATGCTATGAAGTTGAGCGGTCCCACTGCCACCCTTGCATCTGCTCTAAGACGGACAGCACGCTCGATGCAAGGGAAGCAGAATGGTCTTTCATTGCTGGCACTGGGACAACAGGAGAGAAAACAGCTCAACAGCAGCAGGAAAGGAAGGCATTTTTTCCCTCCTTTCTGTTCCAGAGAGCCTTCCAGGGCTAAGGGAGATTGCCAGAGGTTGCCTGTTTTTTTCAAGTGCCGTTCCCTCTTCCCAGTGTTTGAGAAACTGCAGAGGGAAGCCCCTCCAGCAGCTTTGCTTAATTACCCTGATCTGTGGAGAGGCTAGAAAAGCCTCTCTGCTGAATAGTTTGCATACTGGACCATGTATGCCAGAAGATTCTGTTGATTAGATGATGCAGAGTATTAATTAGAATATAGATTATATGCAGGGGTTTTACTAAAAATTTGCTGCCATTTGGTCTAGGCACGTATGTTTCTTGCCACGTTGCTTTTTCTCCCAGAAAACCAGTCTCATGGAGCCAGCCTGGCTCCTAAGACAGTTCCCAACCAGCAAGGAGGAGACTGAGTTCCCACTTGGAGTGAGAGTGCTGGTCCTTACCAGCCTTGTGAAAGATGCTAAGAATTAGAACAGTATTGACCAAAACCCAGTGAAATGGGCAGGTTGTGGGTGAGACCCACCTCTCCTGCCCAGCCTCTTGGCCGGTGCCATCAAGTTGTAGTTGGACACTGGTTGCCAGCCAAACCAAGGAAGTGCAGTCAGGTGGCCACTGATTTATGTGCCAGCATACACTTGGCACAAGCTCTCCCTGGTTCCTTTTCAAGCCATTTCAAATCTGCAATCTCCAGGGCAGGAAGGTTTTTCCAGCTGATGGTTGCTCCATGTTTGCTGGGGCCCTGGGAGCTGTATGACAGTCCCCTTGGGGCACACTCTGAGTGGCACTTTCCAAGTGCAGAGAGGCATCTGAGATGCAGTTACTACTGAAAAAAAACATAATAATAATTTTTCAGATCACAAGGCAGATCAATAACCTATCTCACCTGCTGCTCTTCCCAACAGCCACAAGTCCTTGAGAGCAAGGTATAAGAATCCCATATTGGGCAGTCTGGAGAACATGTGGCCCATGGGGGACGTTTCTTTCCAACCCTTGTTTGGCTTACTTCCTAAAGCATGATTTATAGCTGATTATCCATATAAATAGTTGGGGTTTTTAATTTGAGTAACCTTTTCATGCTTTTCCAAGTACAGCTACCTTGTGGCATAGAGTTCCAGGGCTATATTATCCACACTTGGAGAAATTTTTCTAGTGATTATTATGTGTAAGTAAATAGAAATTACGGTCCTGTATAAAGCAAACAGAAGCACAGGCTTATCTCCACTGTGTTATTCATTGCCTTATATACTTCTAACATGCCCCTATTCCTTATCCTATTTCTAAATTAAAGTCATCCTGTTTTCACATCTCTCATTATACAGAGGTCTTTCCATATGTCTAACATTTGAGTATCAATACATCAGACCATGTAACATTCTGATTCAGAGAAATCTCATCTGTAATGACCTAGCCTTTGAAATCTGCCTGCATTTTTAAAATCTGTCTCAGATTTTGACTTACCAACTGTTATCTGACCACCTTTCTTACTCAGGGGTTGCTACTATTGCTTTCAAGTCAGATTTGACCTCGAACTTTCACCTTTGGTTCCAGCTCAAGTTTACTGAAAACAGCAACTTTGTTCAGCTCTTTAAAAGGCGGATAAACATTCCCCTGCCATGGTTGCAACTTGGAAACCTCTTGCCATTTCCCTGGATCACAGGCTCTTTTAAAAGCAAGCAAACCAGCCACTGCCTCTTCTGAAACACTGCCTTCCTATCTGAGAGCCACTATGCCTTCAGATGTTTCTAAAACCACTTCAGCCCTACAGGTGTTACTCTTCTGCAGTGCAAAGCCATTGCCTCGTGGTGTTAGAAGAGTTATCAACAGTCTCTCCTTCAGTAGCATGGTGCAGAGGTAGACAGTCAAGGTGTCCCTGTTGGAACTAGATTTTGCTAAATCAGCATTCAGTGTGGGTGGAGGTAAGTAATTTCAGGCCCCTCAAAAAACTGAACTCCCTGTAGAAAATTGGCCAAAAAAGCAAGAAAAAAGGTATTTGTCTTGTTTGCAATTTTAGGTATTCAAAAAGGACCTGAGCATGGTCCTGGGCAGCCTGCTCCAGGTGGCCCTGCTTGAGTATGGGGTTGGACCAAATGACTTCCAGAGGTCCTTCAATTCTACTGTGATCTGTCACTCTGTGATAATACATCTGCCTTCTTGAGCTGGCCAGTCACAGCAGCTTAATTAATGACCAGTGCTATAGAGCCACGTGTGCTGCAGAGGTTGGTTCACCACAGGGAGAAAAGCTGCAGCCTGGGTCCTGCTGTGGGCTTAGCCTCTGCCTCAGCTGTGAGGCTGCTGGGACAGCAGGTCCCCCCAGGGCTGGGGAGGTCACCTCCTGCCTAGCAAGATTTACTGCCGGTCATCACACCTGGGTTGGTGACTGACCGATGCCTGTTTGCGGTACTGAGTCTCCCTGGCTCAGTCTGGATCTTGGAGATGTGGAAGGTCTTGGCCCAGAGATTTCCTCCATCTTTTTCACCATGCAATTCCCTGAAAAGTTTTATATCTCACCCTCTATTTTCTAACATTAACCTCAAGGAGTTGTGCCTCCCCCCACACCATGAATGCACATTTTTCGCCCTCTAGTTGCTCCTTGTGACCCCAATGTTCAGATCATCATCTGACCAAACCGATCCAAACACAGGAAGTTTCCTACGTGTCAGTCCTCCAGCTACTCTGCAGAGTAACCCACCTTGCCTTTCATGCAGCTTTGATGTAAAATGTCCCTGGTATCATTTCATCCCCTTGGAAGCCTCTGCCTGTTGGCTTTTTCTACATTTCACACACCAGTGGATTTATTTCCCACTTGTCTTAGCCCTGCACCCTACTCATACTTGAGAATTTCCACCTTCCTCAGACACCAGTCCTCCATCTCCATCTCAGAATCCCATTTGATCTTTTAGAAAAAAGACTTCCACATTACTTAAAATAAATTGCATTCACTTCTATTGGCCATAGATTGCAACAGTGTCTGGCTTAGTTTTGTCTTTATATTCAGGGAACTGATTTGTACTATACTGACAGGTTTTGATCTCATTTCTGGGGGGCTGATTGTTGAGCTCCAATATAAAGCTCTGGTCGAACGCCATCCTTTTGCTGTTTTTAAACAGAGTTAGGACTAGAGAGGGGATGGTTCAGTGCTTGGGACACTGAGCAGTAACACAAGGGACTGTGCTACAATTTTTTTTCTGGCACCAGCTTCCGGCAAGGCTTGGAATGGTCACTTGGTCTCTTTGGCACTGAGTGCCCCAGAAAGGATTCGCCAACACAGCTCCACCACCCAAACACAATTGCAGCCTATTGCAGCAGGCGACAGCTCCTCGGACATCCTTTAAAAAAACCCCTGTTCCCTAAGCATAATGATCTAACCCAGGAGAAGAAGATTTTACCCCTCTAAATGCATCCCCTGTTAGGCTGCAATTAGCATAGGTAGAGTGGCAAGGGACACTATCTATTGCAATCCTTTTTTACTGCTGGCTTAAGTGGTGAAGTTTTGCTGGCGTAGCCAGGGCCAATGCATCTCTGAACCTTATGCATGAGGGACAATAGGCAATCTAGGCCTCACAGACTATTTAAGAATAAACTCCAGACTGTGAGCTGCTCAGACATCTTGGTTGTCGACTGCATATAGGTGCCATCCTAAAACTGTGAAACTGAATACCCTTAATTTAAAAATTCATGCCCAGATCTGTGCTTTGCCCTTCATCCTTGCATTTACAGAAGGCTAAATCGAGATCCCAGATTTTACATCCAAACGCTGAAATGTTCACCATTCAGACTCCTGAGGAGGCTTACAGACAAGCACATTTTAAAATCGTATAGTGTAAACTGCTTATGTGCTGAAAGAAAGGCAGGGATTTTGCTAATGACAAAGAAATTGTTCTCTCTTCTGATAGCTGAAAGAATTCCTCTAATGGCAATAAACCCCCTCCTTTGAAAATTTGGGTTGGGTGGATGGAAAGATTAAAGAACATCCAGCCCAGCTATGATTTTTCAGATCGCATAAGTACCTTAAAAAGATGCTCATTATCTAAAGTGACGCCTCTTCCCTAATTGCAATGCCACTATTATGCGAGATTCATTTTTTTCCCAAACCCTTGCAGACAGTAAACCAACGTTTTAGACTTGGGAGCAAGCCCTGCTTGGAGATATAACATTTGCTAACGGAGATGGGGGCAGGTGTGAGACCCTCTGACAGCTGCCCATGCCACACTGTGAGGACTGCTCTGTCCTCGTGTTACCTTGCCACATCTAATCTGCTGCCCCAAATTGCAAACAGCAATAAAACGAAGCACAAACCCCTCGAATTGGAGGTGGCTGCTGAAAAAACCGAGTCTGACACTGCAAACCACAACAGCCCGGACCGACATCTCTGACAACTTGCACACACAGAGAAATGTTTGTTTGTTTGCTTCGCCTCCCGCTCCCTCCTGCTCATTCAGGCCCTGGTGCCATGCCAGGTCCTGGCAACACGTCCCAGCGGGACAGGGCACCGTGCCGGAGCGGGAGCTCCTGCAGCCCCCACTTGCCGGCAGCTGACACAACAGCTCACCGGCTGGACAAAACCAAGAGGTTTGCAGAAGTTTGGTGCAAAGGAGGCTGAAAGCATCCCTGCTCAGCCACTGCAGCACACAAGGCAGGCAGTGGTACAGTCTTTCTGCACCAGAGGCTTTTCTTCACATAAGGGGAAAGGTGGAAAAGAAACATTTTTCTTGCCTGGGTGCATTAAGCATAATTAGTCCCAAGGACCAAAAGAGCACCCATCAAACTGTCGTGGGCAGGGTGGCTGCAGCATCCAAGGGCCACTCCTGTCACCTCGAGGCAACACATGGCAAAGGCAAAGTTTGCACCCAGACCCCCAAAAGACTTTGGGTCTCCTGCTCTTGTCAAGGCTCCCAGCTCCCACCAGCATCAGCAACACAGCTATCAGGGTTCTACAGCTCACCTACATTTGCAGGTGTCTGTCAGCATAGAAAAGGGACTCTGGAAAGAAATTGTAACCTCCTTCTATTAGCTCTTCACAGCATCACTGTTATTAGGTCAATAATTTTTTTTTGGTTTCCTAGTTCTCTTTGACATACAGAAGTATAACATATACATCTATGTATATGCTTGAAATTTGTGGGAACTCCATAAACCTTGTCATTTTAATCCTATTATACAGTTTATATTTAATTGATTGTTAGTCAGAGATGAAAATTTCACAGATCTTCTAAAAGAATGAATATTTTTAATCAGCTCATTTAGCTAGGGAAAAACATACGCGTCCTCTCTCTAAGCCAGCATTTCACAGCGCTGCGCAGGTTCCAGTTACTGTGGGAGTTGGTTACCCCTCAAAAAAATAAAAGTTGAAAATTAATCCAGAGCTAAATTAGTGACGTGCTTGTATTCCCATTACATTCCACTTAAATGCATATGTTTACAATATCCTTTAATAATAATTATTATTAAACATAGTAAAATACTCCCAAACTTGGCTCATAGCATCATTGTACTCCTAGTGGAAAAAAAAAAACTTATCTGAAGCCTTGTCAATATGCCACTTCCTCCTCCCCCATCCTTTAACAGAAGCAGCCTCCAGTGAAATAATCCAAGCTGTGTTCAAGAAGTTGGCAAGTGGGTCCAATTAAATGTGGTTTTAGTGTATTCTGGCATTTGCATATCTAGTTTGCCAAGAAGTAATGTTTTAGAAAAAAAAAAAAAAACAACACAAAAAAACCCCAACACAAAAAACCCCTGCGTCGGTCCAGACAGAGAGTGGATGGTGTGATGCATCATTGAACTTTGTCCCACGAATCACAGAGATTTAAATAAAGAAAGAAATAAATTGTTTTTGCCTCAACTGTTGCCCCTTTTTGGTCGGCATGCTTTACAATAATCTATATATCTTATGAAAGAAAACATACAGAGGGAATATTAGAAAATTAATGCAGCAAAAGAAAAATCAGCTTTAATATTTAGTGAATCATTTAAAAACTTAAATCACAATGACCTTTATTTCATGGAAATATTTAATGCCTTAGCAGAGCCGTTCCCCAGCTAAACAGTGATTAAATAAAGCAGTCCATCAAAACAGCGCCTGTTCTCCAGGACACAGAACTGAGAAGTCAGTTGTCTTTAGGGAATGAGCATTTATTGCTGCTGAGAGCAGAGCCTTTTTTTGTGTGTGTGGCTCCTTCCCCTACCCTCATTATAATAGCTGTCACCACCTCTCAGGTACCCCAGCCCCTGTTTCCTTTCTGACAGAGGGTTACCTGCCAATCCCCGACCATGCCATGGTGGCTTTAATGTCCCAGTGCCTGGGCCACATCTTTGCCACCCTTTGTGGGACAGCACTGATGGGCCACCAATGCAATTCCTCACCCTCTTCCCCGCTCCAACCCTAAGCAACATGGACAAAAACCCCAACAGAGGAAGGAAGTGTGGAAAAAAATCCCACTTCCAAATCCCCACAAATCCTAATCCTCCACAAGGCTAAGTGTAAAATGATGTTTAGCATATACTGGCCAACTCTTTCACTTATTTATTCCATAGCAAGGACAACATTGTTACAAAGCAAGGAGAGTTAATTAATAAAACGAGGCAGTGTGGGGTTATATGGAATCTTTAAAGTCTTTATCATTTTGCCAGTCCATTAGCGGGGCTGCATTCTCCACAAACTCTCTGCTCCAATATGTGCAGCAGAGCAGTTAATTTCTTTTGGACTCAGACTATGGCACCAAGCTGGTTTTTTTTTCCCATCTTTATCCAAACAAACTATTAAATAATCAACAAATAAGAATATTTAACCCAAAATAATGAGAGGAGTGATCGCTCAACTAAAAACTATAAATTAAAGCTATCCAATCACAAAAGAAAGTTGAGTCATCCATTAAGCAACAAAGGAGAAGGAAAAAATAGATCACACTTGGATGTTTTCGTGGCATTGGTTGCTTCAAAAATGTGCCTAAGCCGAGGCCCCAGAATGATGGACAGCCGGAGCCTGATATTGCTCAGAGACCATCATCAGGCAAAAGCTTCCAAAATACTAGAGTACAATCAAAAAAAAACCCCAAACCCCAAAAAACTAAAGGCCACCATGGCCCTTTCTCTGACCAGTGCATAGGTTATGACATGACATTCAGATCTGACTGTGGTGTGGGAGCCTTTGCCCAGGAGCAGCACCTAGTCCAAAGAAATACATCACATGGTTGTACTATGGCAAAGCCCGACGGCACCAGGGGCCAAACCACTCAGTGCCAGTGCCGCATTTTCCCCGTCCTTCACCAATGGGCTGGGTAAGGAGGTGGCAAAAGGACCTTGTCATGCCACTGCCATCCCATGGGGCTGGGAATGCTTCCCTCTCCCTTCCTGTGGGGAGAACCACAGGGCCATGAAGATGTCACCTGCCTCTGTCCTGCCTGGCCATGCTGACCCCTGCCCCATGCAGCTGCTGTGGGCTTGGGCAGCAGCAAGGTTTTCCACAGGGCTGCAACGGAAAGCAACCCCCAATTTTAGGAGGCTCCACTCCCCTCTCTGTTGCCTCCTTCTCCTCACACTCCCACCAGCCACACAGAAGACGTGTTTAAAAATGTGGAGGGGTTTTGCAGTGATTTCCAACCCCCTGGTTATACTTCACAGAGTAGTTGTCTTGTGGATGCTGCGCTAACAAGATGCTTGACAGGCACCAGGCTGCCTGCTTGCAGCCACGCCGCCGACTGCCGAAATTCACAGCCTACTTCCGAGCAGTACGACGGGTGAAAGCCTCCTTCACGGTGTGTGCCTGGGGTGGCAAAATGGTCTTCTAGGGAAAACAGGACTGGGGAGGTGGGAATGAAATGGGGCAGTTGCAGGAGTATCCATATAATCTGGAAAAATAATACAGCTGAGGTCATTAGTCCCCTCCTTCTTTATTTTAAACAAAAAATGTGGATGCAAACCAGGGTTCCAGCAAGTGCCCACTAGAGACTACCAGGAGGATTTGTGATGGAATGAACACTTCCATAAGTAGTTCAGTTTCTGCCCAGAACACTGGGATGAACTTACATTGAAGCATACACCTCTGGTGCTCTCCAGAGCGCTTGAAAGTTATGTTCTGTCATTGACAAATAACTCTGGGAGAAAGTGTTCAGCTCAGCTCAGCTGACAGTAGAAAGGTGCAGAGCCAAGCCTAATATCAGGCATCAAATATGGTGCACAAAGGGGCTGAAGAGGTAGCACAGAGGTAGCACAAAAGGTGCATTGAAAACACTCCAAAATACCAAACCCTGCGTCCAGTCCCAGGATGAACATGACTTTCACTCCCTTTTTTAAAATTTCTTTTCCCCTCATCCTTCTTCAGTAAGTTCAGTGGCTTTGAATTGGCCACATCATTTTACCAAGCAGTGCTGGCCATGAATGGGCTCCCCATCCCCAATGCCTCATTTGGTAGGAGGGCAGGAGAAAGCTAGGGACCTCTGCTCTACAGATGGTGTCTCACAGTGACCCAACAATGAGACTTCAAGTCTGGGCTTCAAAACTGGTATTCTCTCATCTGTAAAGTCATGAGGAGGAGACTTCCCTTTCTTTGTTTAAAAAAAAAAATAAAGCCTTTGAGATTAAGTAAAAATGCTTCATACTCCACCACTGAACAAGGAGTGAGGCTCACAACCTTCCTGTGCTATATTGCTTCCTTACTAAAAGCCAGCAAAAGAAAAGAAAGAAACCCTCATAATGCTTTTTGTCCTGACAAAGAATCAAAGTGGTGTAAGAAGGAGGCTTTATACCTCCCGTTCCCGTAGCCTGATTAATGTGCTCTGTCCTTCAACATGTGCTTTCCCTTAAACCTCATTTTTCTGTAATTTCCTTCATTCTTTTAACAATGTGCTTACCCCTCTTCTAAAAAAAAAGTGCCATTATTTACAGATGTTCCCTCCCTTCTTACCACTTTTGAGTCCAAAGCACAGGCTCCTCCCTCTTTTTTAAATAAAAGCAGATAAGATCAGAGATCTTGTTTCCAAAGGTGAGCACCATTATTAAATTTTAGAAATACATGCTAAGCTGATGTCTTTCCAAATCATTTATTTCTGCTCCAGACATATTCCTAGACTGTTCTGGAAGTTAAAACAGCTACCTAAAGGAGCTGGGCATTTCCAAAAGCAAAATTTTGCCTGTAGCTAATAGAGGCAATTTTGGACTGAAGGAATCTAGCTCAGCCATGAGCAACTGTAGGACCTACTGAAGGCCTGTGTTACTAAAAACCCAATGCATTAAATGGTCATGGTTTTATGTGTAGGAGCCCTGAATCTGAAAAGCATCAACCTAAAATAGAAGGCTAACATTAGGATGAGTGCCAGGCATCTATACGTCTTGAGAGTGACTCACATGTAGTTCATGTCACGTAGGTCCCAAATCTTAACATCTCCACTCGCTGTCAGGCTGATATTCCACCAATAAGGTTTGAGAGATCAGACCCTTACATTTATGTTGGTTGGTTGGTTGAGTTTTTTTAAATAGCATTGCAATACAGCCTCAGACCATCCAGTTTAGAGCATAAGGCTTTAAAATCAACTCATACCACCAGGTACTTCTGTCTCTTGGCCCAGGGTAGGCAGCAAGTGCCCCCATCTCCATTCTCTGCTGAGAAAGGGTGAGCACAGTAGTTTTAATGCCTTGTTTGAATCACTCTGTGTTACCCAGCATCTTTCCAGAAGCAATGCTTCAGTCATTTTCAACCCCTCTAGCATATGCGTGCCTACAAACCTGTTGCCATTTGGGGATGAAAGTAATGTTTGCCACAAGATGCTCACCTCCAGTGGGCTCACTGGTGAAAGAGTGGGGAAGTGTCCAGCTTAGCCCTACCATTGATCCCAGTGTTTGCCTCATACACTCACCCCAACACAACACCCTCTGGCTGGGAAGTGAATGTGACTCTGTTGTATTGTGTAAGCTTGGCAATATCCAAGGATGAAAAGGAGTTTACATATATAACAAGGAGTTTACATATATAATATACTAAAGAAAAAGGAAGAAAAAGAAGAAGGAAAAGAAAGAAAAAGAAAAAAGAAAAAGGAAAAGAAAGAAAAAGAAAAAAGAAAAGAAAAAGAAGAAAAAGAAGAAAAAGACAAAAAGAAAAGGAAAAAAGAAAAAAGAAAAGAAAAAAGAAAAAAAACATAAAGAAAAAGAAAAAGAAAAACAAAAACAAAAAGAAAAAGAAAAAGAAAAACAAAAAGAAAAAGAAAAAGAAAAAGAAAGAAGAAAAGAGAAAAAAAAGAAAGAAAAATCTTGATCTACTCTCATTTTTAACTACTGGTTAGCAGCTTTAAAAGGTCTCCTTGCTGAGATTTTAAAATGCATAGGTTTCCTGATGAAAATTTAGGCTAAGTACTGCCTTATGCTATTTTTGTCCATATTTTTTGGGAAGTTTTCTCTTTGTCAGACTTTTCCAATTGTTGATGGAAAAGAGATACATTTAAATTTATCACATTGAATTGGGCAAAGCACAACTTTTGTGTTCCCCTTGTGTCACAGGATCTTTTTCTCTTAAGCACAGAGTAGCAGTCTTGAAAACTCCTTGGAAATAAGTCATAACTAGTTATCCAGCACTTGCAGGGGACACTGGTCTGCCTGTCAACAGGGAGTCTAGCAGTCACGTGGTCATTAGGTTATTTCCTCATCATTAATACAGAGATGTACAAGAACTCTGTTTCTCTAAAAATTAAGAATTGTCTAGTTAGTCCTAGCTCATTAAGACACAGATCTTTCTTTAAAGTCAGTCAGTCATCTGCAAATAATGAAATATTGGTGTTTCTGGTGTTTTCAAGCTGTCATATATACACGCCTGAAAATCATCTACAAACAGAAATCATATTCTGGGTAGATAGTGCCAGTCAAATCACTTTAAAAAGAGAGAATAAGCTACAGAAAATGAAGACCTGGTAGTTATAGCCTATGAAGACAGGATATGTGTCATTAAGATTTTAACTACATTTTTATCTTGGTATGAATTTCCAAAATTATCTCAACGTGAATCCTCACTAAGTGCGAATACGTGGCAAATGCAGTTGAAAATAAATCATATCTTGTATGATAAACCTCTATCATTTTCAAGGGGTTTTATTTATAGATAAAGTACATTTTTAAAAATTGTAAAATGTATGTTGGGAACACATCCAAAAGTTATAAAAAGTAGCTTTAATGCTAAAATTGAAGACAATTTGACAAAAGCCTAAAATGTAGCATTGAGGGTAGTTTTTATTTTCTTAATAGCTGTAAATAAGACTTAACCAGAATGTATTTCAGGAAGGTTGTGAAAGAAATATTTAAATCCTTATCTAGATTTGCATCCAGATACGGCATACAACATGCCATAGAGCTGTTTTGAGACAGTTAAGCCTTTTCATATACCTCCTGTAGTACTGAGGCAGTAACATATTGCTTTAGCAGTTAAATCCTTTCGGAAGTCATGATGTACATGTAACTTGCTCTCCAAATATTTCACTAATTTCATGCTGGGTTTCATGCACTGGGTTGTAATGGCTGGGGATGTGCTTTGTAAATCCCTATCTGGCATGTTATGGATGTGGCATAAAAAAAAAAAATCCTTCTTGGTGCTCACATTGCGTTGATAACTGCAGGAATTACAAGCAATAGGTTGCACAACTCCGTGTTGTGTTGGCTGCTATGTACAAACACCAAATACATCTTCTAAAGATCTTTAAGGAATAACTAGGGCTGTGATTTTGATGCACACCTAAATAAAAATTAGTAAGTTATTTTAAAGTATTTCCTCACACAAGCACATACACACATTTCATTGCATATTGTTCATACACAATATGCATTTTAAAGTGTAACGCTGAGGTTAAGAAATACCAAAACACTGCACCTTAATGAGCATCCTAAAAAATATCACCAGTTGTATTTTGCAATTAATCATTTATTTCCTGCAATCCCCCCAAAATCCCTAATTGCATGGAAATTTCAGCTCCAAGGCTAGACTGCACACACTCTCCCCTTTAGCTCCCAGCAAAAGCTTGTTAGAGCTGGGCTGTAAAACCTCAAAAAGAAAAGAAAATTTGATCCCGCAATAATGGCAATAATACAGGAGAAGCACAAAGTCTGTCCCAGTGAGGTGAGTGTGGCTCTCTGCTACAAAAGGTAAATGTTAAGGAGTTATCAAGAATGAAAATCATGTATGTTCTGTATGAAGATGACAGTGTATTAGTCCAATGACTGTCTTCTGAAGAAAAAAAAACCCTGAAAGTTAGAAACTAAATTAAAGCAAAACGAACCCAAAGATTATAAGCAGACAGCATAGGCAAGTTCTGCTAGCCTGAAAAATTAGCTAATGTGAGAAATTCCAACATAAAAAAAATGACTCCTGGTCAATTATGGATTATTTTTGAAAAAAAAAAACATTTTATTTTTGGCAGACACCTCTGTCACTTGAATCCTCTTTAGCGTCTGCTGTCACTGCTACAGTGAAGCCTGTTCCACCTTTGGCTTAACGGCTGCCTCGCTGTGCAGAAGACTCACCCCTCTTCTGCTGGCAGTGCTGAGGAAGCTGGGTGTTATTTGCACCGAGAACACTTTGATGTGACCATCAATTAAAAGTAATACTTCTTTTGTAGTGGATGAGACTAAAATGTACAGTCTTTCCCGAAAGGATGCAATCTTTTTTCAGCAAGACCCGTTAAGAGGTTTAGTTGAATTTTATCACACTAGCAGGAGCTGCTGGCTGTAGGTTTTAATAAGCAGCTCCTTCTTCCTGTGACTATCTTCATTTGCCGGCAAAACGGCATGTTCCCACCTTCTGCCCAAAAGCATTTGTACAAATAAAGAACGAACTCTTCTCTTACAAACTAGAAAACATCTTTTATTACCAAAATCAGTATATTATATGACATGATCAAAACATGAGTGAAGGGTAACAAAAACTAAACAATGACTCTTGAACGAGAATATTTTGAAAGAGCCCAGATTTTTGCATCACTTTCCTCTCTTTAAAAATGTCAGACAGTTCTGTTAAAATTCATATTTACCATCCCAGCAAAAAAACCCTTAATGCTTTGGTTAGATCTCTTTAACAAAAGACCATACTCACTGGAGATATTGCAGTTAAGAAATCACATGGACAAACAGTGTTAATAGCGTGTAAGTTTGAGAACCTTGCTACGGAGGATCACATGACAATATTTTAGAATCAGTTTTCTAATTTTAGGGGATTTTTGCATACTTGAAATATATTTCACCTTCATTCTGAAGGAACGTGCTTTGCTTCAAAGTAAGGGGAGGAAGCGAGTAAAAACTTTCTCCACTTCGAAGTTCTCCTCAGCTACAAACTGCTGCAGCATCGTTGATCATAAAGAGTGGGGCTCAGGGTTTATTTTTAAATGAAAAATTTATTTTGAAATAGAAAAATGTATTTTAAAAGTTCAATATTAGGAGTCCATGGAAAAGTTAGAACATTTGATTATTGTAGAATTAATTAGAGGGGGAAAAAAGTCAACCCATCGCTGACAAATCACTTGATCATTATCTGTAGAAGGAAAGCAGAATATATGCTGCAGCAGCGAGAGAAAATGGTGGTTTCCTTCCTGAGCAGGTGAGCCAGCATGTCTGCTGGGGTGCACAAGGGAAAAAGGGAATCTGTCCCTTTGCCAGTTAATTTTAAAATTTCATTTAGGTTTTCAACAAGGTGATGCAAGTTCCAAAGGGATATGTTGGTTTCACCCAAGCTCAGCAGAAGTATATGGGAATGTTGGTATTCGTAACTCCACCGTAACTCAGGAGAGCAGGAAAAGCAATGAGCATCCCTTCCCCTCCTTGGCCAAAAAGTTTTGTTTTAGACTTCTACCAAGTTCTTCAAATTGCACCTAAAACACGGAAAGATCGCAGCAAATAGATGGTCTGTAGAATGCTATGCCTGATTCAAAAGTCTCTGTTACACCAAACCCTTAAGCCTGTGTTTAGAGAAATCATTTGTAACTAAAGAATATTAAGCTGTCCCAGGCAGTGCTTAAAACAATAACCAAATGATGTTTTTAGTATGTTCCCTGTGAGACTTGGGCTAGAAGTACTCACAGTTCAAAAGCGATGACTATCCCCAGTCAGAGAAAGTCTTCTGAACCTGCAAAATTTAGAGCATAACGTTTCCATCCCTACAATTTTCTTTCGCCCAACGTAGCAACGTTAACAAGTGAGGATTTGTTACCACATATCCTCAAGCCAAATAAAATGTTCTCTTGTGCTTCACTGTCTAAAGACTATATTTTAAAAAAAGGAGGGGAAAAAGAATGTTACAGCTGTTTAGATATGTTAGTACATTAAACCTTATGGAGAAAAGCAACACACGGGAGCATGTTTCATCTTTTTATTGAGGAAACACTTCGGTAGCAAGTGTGTTGCACATGTATAAAACATCTAGATAAAACCTAAAAGTATAAAGGATATTTTTAATTATTTTGTCATTAATGGCTAAGTTATGTTTTCTGTTGCCCTTCTGAAGAATGGATCCTTCTAAGTCTAGTTTTATGCGGTATCTACAGTCCCTGAAAATCTTAATATTGGAGAACAAATAGTGAATCTTCCTAGAGCCACATCCAAAGCTCATCAGATGCCGGAATTCAGAATTGCAGTTATTAGCTGTTTATCAGTCTTGATGATACTTTAAACCATCTCAACTACATGTAATATTCTACCTTATGATAGCCTACAGAAAAAGGTCTGCTGGTAGAAAAAGAGAAATCTCTGCAGCTGAAGGTGTTAACATTGACAGAAGGAAGTTTCCAAAATATCTGTAGTAACTCAAAAAAACCCCACACAAACACAGCAAATAATTTAAAATCATTGTAAAGAACAAAACAATGAAAAATATCATTTTGGCTAAGTATGTATTACTGTAGACGCAGGAAGATAAGCGGAAGAGCATAAGGCACTGAGATTCACTTGGTCAAGGCACAACTTCAAGTTGTACCTAGTCAGATGACAAATGTAATGAAATGCTTAAATTAAGATATTTCCCCCCAACACCTTCAAATTGGTCCCGCTATCTCTGTTCCAAACTTCTAATTTAGCTCTACACTTGTATGCCCATTGGGCTGCACATTGCTGGTCTCATTTCTAGGATGGAGCGGCCTCAAACAAGAATTCTGGGTATATCCTGCAACAAGCATTTAAACCAGGTCTTTTTCAAAGGTTTCACTAAACTTCATTTTATTGTTTTTAGTCTGTAAGAGAAATCCCCAGACAGGATTATTTTAATTTTCCTCTGTAGTACAGACAGTTTTGATGTATTACTGGCATCTTGGACATTTTCACTGCCTACTGTACCATTGACAGCCAGCCAGTACCCAGCCAGGGTTTCAGATTAAGTTGCTGCTTTCTGCTTTAATGTTCTGATAGAGACCGAATACAAAAGAGTGAGCCAGAGAGAGCTCCTAAGATTGAAATTAAGCCCAGAAAAGGACTTGTGTGTCTGCATAGATAGTTGCATGATAGCAAAATTTCTGGAATTTAATAGATTGCTAGACAAAAGTCTTTGTGGAAGGAAAAGGAAAAAAAAAAAATATCCCTCTACAGAATGATGGAGAGCTACACACACAGAAATGCTTTCAAAACACAAGCATTTAATTTTTTTTAAAATGTTAAGTGAGATGTAAATATGTATGTTAGCAACAAAGTGCTCAAAAGCATACTGAAAACATATTCCATACACAGTTAGCAATAGAAGTCTGTACAAAAGTAATAAAGTTACACATTATAAAAAATACTCCATAACTATAATTTAAAAGAGGGAAAAAAGACAAGGGAATTGATTTCTCAGTTCATATAATTTATTGCAGTTAGCACACAGTTTAAAAATTCACCAACACACCAATAGTACAAAACTAAACAGCATTATAAGTTATTCCCCCCTCAGGAAAATAAAACATACTATGATTGTCAAAGCTAGATGTCAGTCTAAGTTTTAGAACAAAAGAAGAATGTGAAACTAAGGAAAGGAAAAAAGCAATCACTCACAAGGACCACAAAAAAAAAATCCAAGAGAAAGTCCATTTTCCTCAGACACTGATTGTCTTCTCTAACTTAAGAAAAGAATGTAGTTTTAAAACCTAGAAACTATTCAAGTAACTAAAGATAATGCTCCAAGGCCATTTTCACAGCTTTTTTTTTTGTTTTGTTTTAAATGTCATTACAGCCAAATTAACACACATTTGACCAAATATTTCCAAAACAGTCCAGCAATACACAATGGAGTTTTCCATTCAGTATCTTAAGCACAAAAATAGGCTATGTTTACAGTAGTTAAGGCGATCAAATTTTAAACAAAAGCAAAGAAAAAAAATAAAAAAAAGGAAAAAACAGCAAACGTTTTCCATGCTACTCCCATAGACCTTATTTGTAAGTGCAAGACAGGAAAACAAACACTGTGCAAAATGCTTTTGACCTGCGTGTTGGTCATTAAAACCACACGTCAGGCTGCAGTCTCTGCTGCTTGGATACACATAGTCCTTCCCCTGCCCTCCCCCGGCCCCCTTGTCACTCAGGCCTTCCCAGGCCTTTCAGCCCGGGGCTTTTTTTTTTTTTCTTCTTTTTTTTAAATTTTTTTTTTTCAGTCCACAGCCTCTTTTCAACGGGGGGGAAAAAAAAAAGAACGACCTATTGTGGTGGAGCGGTGCAGCAGGAATCCTACAAATGCTCATCTGGGGAAATGGACGCACCTCAGTTGGAGCTGGCGTGGGGTCTGTGCAATTAGAAGGGGTCTGGGGTTAGTAAATGCACACTGCACATGCAAATCTCGAAGCCTGGTTGTAAACATTCTTTTATTTTTATTTGTGGGTTTTTTTTTTTCTCCTTGTTAACGTAGCTAAACTGGCGACTCGTAGCTTAAGTTCTTCTCAACTCAAAGATAGTGGGAAAGTAAATTTAAATTAGATAAAATAAAAACAGTGCATTTCTCTTCCTCGTGACACCAGCGTTTTCAGCGATGTCGGGTATTTTTCCTACGGAAATTAAATAATTTTCAACTCACTCGTTAAAGTTATACAATGCAAACAAAGACAAAAATATACTGAAAATCATGCATTTCTGTAGCGTTAATATTTACTTTTCAAGACTCAACTAAGAGCATCAACACAACCTGCCAAGTTCTTTGATACCTCCCCCCAGCCCATGTAATCAATTACAGTATACAATAACAGTAATTCACATTTTTTTAAACACACAGTTCATCACTGCTGAAGCTGCAATATCCTTTTTCATCCCAAGCAAGCCTTCACGTAAGACAGAGTCCCAGTGATCCCAGTGTACTCTCAGGGTTTTTATGCTTTTGTGTTGGTTTTTTGTTTGTTTGTTTGTCGATTTGTTTTGTTGTTTGTTTTGTTTCCTTTTATTTTTTTTCCAGTGGGAACTGTCAGAAATCCAGAAGTTGCCATAGTAAGTTTTAAGTCAACCGCTTGTTTAAAAATAGATAATCCAGCATTTCAGAAATTTTCCACTTGGGTCTAAAAGCATTCAGGTTTCCAACAGCTAGAAAGGACTCATGCAATTATAGAAATGTAAAGGATCTGACAAAATTGGGAGAGGATTTCTACATTCAGATTTTAAGAAGAAAAATATCAAGAGTCTTAAAAGAATGCAGTGTTTTGGGGAGAATAAAGCCACGTCCAAATTTTTTGAACTGGAGATTCCTTAGAAGTAAAGTATCCACTGGCTTCTATTCCAAAAAGGGGGAAAAAAAGACACTCCGCAATTTGTTACTTTGTTGGATTACCTCTACAGTTCATTTTGATCGGAGTGATAAATTAGTGAAATATTCATGCTGCCTTAAAGTGCAAAAACAAGCTAATAGCCAAACTTTCAGTTCAAGGAAACAAGATTGCTTTTAGACTGTACCACAACTATATAGATTTATATATATATTATTTATATATATAAAAATTTTATTTCCAAAGTTCTTGTGAGCTATCTTCTAAGGTCCAGTCTCTGACAGTAGGTAAGCTCAGTGCTTCGCTTTTGACAGACAATGAGTTCACCAACTCACAGTGAAACTTCCGAATGTGTCTGTAAAGGTCTCCGGACTGCGTGAACCTGCGTTCACACCACTTACAAGCATGAGGCTTCTCCCGTGTGTGAACCACTGCGTGGCGGCTCAGGTTGTGGGAGTACTGGAAGCTCTTCCCACACTGGGTGCAAGTGTAGGGCTTTTCACCTGAATGAGTCCTCTCATGACGTTTCAAGGTGTACATGCAAGAAAAAGTCTTACCACACAACGAGCAGGTTGGGACATTGACATCGGTTGCAGGCTTGCTGCGGATCCCGTCCTGCTCTCGAAAGTGCGTGCTTAAATGGATCTGCAGGATGTGGGGACTAGGAAAGACCTTGTTGCAGAGAGGACACATGAAAATTTGGCCAGCGGGGCTAAGTATGTTTGACACGTAAGGGAGCAAGCTGCTGTCCATGTTTCCTTCCACTTGGACTCTCTCGTTCTCTGGAGTTATCATTTCATCATCGCTTGCCTTGTCCTCTCTATCTAGCTCCCTCAAGACCGAATCTTCTCTCATCGGAGCCAGGTGGGCTGGCTCGTACTGTACCCTGTTATTAGTGCTCACACTTTCTTTCACAGTGCTATGTTCCATATCATAGTCATTAGTGCCAACATCACTCTCATCACAGGAAGCCTCTTTCTCCACCTTCACCTGAACAAGGCTGCTTCTAAGCATGTCCTGCGAAGAGAAATAAGAACTGTTCAAATTTTCAACTCCTGAAAGGCTGGACTTGACAGACAGGTCCAGCACGCAGTCAACATCTGCTGAATCCCTCACGGAGGTGACAGACCTCTGGGACAAAGACTCTGTTGAGCTGCAGGGGCTGGCTACTGTTTTTCCAGCTGCTGCTGCGTGCGTCTCTGCCTCTCCGCCAGTCTGGGGAATGCCTGCTGAGTCTGAGGGCAATCTCATCCACATGTTCCCAGGCTCAGCCGCCAAGTCCCTTTTGCTAGGCAGGATGTTCAATTTTTCATCTTCTCCGTCATCTTCATCGCTGGGCAAGTCTCCTGGCATGTGGCTGCTGCCGTCGGAGAGACTCTCCACTTTGTCTGAACAACTTGAGGCGTCTTCCTCCTTTTTTGTACTGTCTGCCTCCGTGGTTGCTTTCTCTTTCAGCTTCTTTTTGCAGACTTTGACAATGTCATACATGTGGAGATAACTGGCAGCTGCTAGCACGTCTTCAATGGGCAAGTCTTTGAACTGGAGCTTTCCTTCATACATGAATTCAAGCAGGAGAGCGAAAGCTGGGGCTGTAACAATGTCGCTGTTCAGATGAACAATGTCCCTTTTGTCCAGCTGGTCCTTGTAAAAGAGGTGGAAATACATGCTGCATGAAGCCAGTACAGCTCTGTGCGCTCGGAACTGGGCATCTCCTACCAGAACAGTGCAATCACAAAGAAAACCCTGATGTCTCTGCTCACTCAGACACTGTAGCAAATGTCTACTGTGGTCAGGAAACTCCATGCTGTCTTCATAACCTAAAAGCAATGAGATTTTGAAAGATTAAATGTAGGTCAGAATCACGGAACTTATGAATCTAAGTTAATCCACCCTAAAAACTTTATAATTATATTGCCAGAATTCTGGTACTGACACCATGCAAAGATTACTTAACACACATGTGATGGCACCTCTTCCCTTGATCAACTACTGGAGTTATGATTTCCTTTCTGTGGTAAGTAAGGCATTCTATTAAACACATAGGTACATCTGTAATTTTTTGAAGTACATCTGGTGTTCAAAATATCTGCTCGACAGTAATTTTTTTTAAGGAATTTCCTCCAGGTTGCATCCCTTGGAGGGCAGACCCAAAAAGGGAAAAAAAAAAAAGTTTTTTTAACACTAAGTTTGAGAGACCACAGAGGGGGAAGAAAAAAATCAAATCAGACAATCAACCTTAGTTTTAAAGTCGAATTGTAGTAAGAGGAGATGTTCGTGCATGAAAAAATGCTAATATACTCAAATCTGAAGGTCTAACATTCATAAAGTACAAAAATGCATGGGTGTCAATTTATATCAACAGCAAAATCAAGGTTTTCAGATCTAAATTCAGTTCATGTGGTTTTGTGCTTGGAGTAAGTGAGTACACTTTCAAGTTTTAAACCTTCTCCATACTGTACAATAGAACATCAACATTTTTTGCCAACATGCAGAATTTACAAAAGAAACTACCAACCAAAATGGCAATAAGCACCGCTTCCCCTATGCAGGACAGAAACCTCCTTCCCCTCCCACAGCAGGCAGAGCTTGCAGTACCAAACTTACAAAAAAAACCCCAAAAACAACAAGCCAGAAACAAAAAAAACCCGAAACAACACATCATTCCACATGAGCGTGTGTGCATGAGTGTATATTTAAAAATCAGTATCCTGAGTACTCTTCCTACCCAATTATTTTTCTATTCACCTTCCTTGATGGTAAGAAAAAACAAACTTGAAGAAGTAGAGGAGTCAACACTCAAGTGGAAAGTAACATCTCTTAAAAACCTGTCTTAATCTATTCTTCCGTGATTGATAGCAATGCTCTCTCAAACCATCTCAGCAGATCGTGGCTCTCTAGGCTGGCAGATACTATTCAAAAATCCTCACCCCTCACAAACCAAGATGTACTAAAACTTACAACACAACCTCTACTATATTCTGCAGAATACCACTGCTAGAGTAAAGCATGAAGATTTACAATACAATCACTTTAAGTGCCCCACAGCCAACATCAATCCTAATCCTTAAGAGGGCTAAAAATAAAGATTGGAGGGCAGCTCACAAGGTAGCTGTGATCAAATTAGGAGGCTGAAAGGACAGAGAGGGACGAAGAAGGAAGCTTATAAACATCTGATCCAGCTGACTGTGGCCATATGGCAGCTGCTGCCCAGATAAAGAGATTAAGAATAGAGGAGTGCGATTACAGCTGTCTGGCCAATTCAGGCAGCTCAAATCTACAAGTTCTAAATTAGTCACAAATACAAAAACTCCTTCAAATAATTGTTATGCTGAAATAAAAGATTTCAAATGCTACATATGAAAAAGAAAAGAGGAAACAAGCCAAGCATTCTCCCGGATACAAAAGTTTTTAAACACCTAACTGATTTTTATCTTTCAGAAGCACTACAGCTGTATGCTACTACGGTTCTGAGCTGCTCAATATTTAACCATGAAGTTTAATCAAAGTCTTCCCCACAGACACATTTCAGGCAGACCAGTCCTTTTTAAAAAAAGCACACTTTTGTATATTTTACTAAAACCCTCCTGAAGTCACTTAAAAGATGCGATCAAGAAAATAAAGCAGAACTCTTTTCAGGCTTGACACTAAATCCACTGCAGTTTTGGTCCCAGAAACGACGAATGAACTTGCTCTTTTCTTCTTCCAAGCCAAGACATTCTCACAATATGCACTGAAGTTAATGCTAAAAACGTGCCCAAAAACTGATACTCTCCAACTGTAGCTCAAGTCTTTTGATTAAGTCCACTTATCTATTCAATACTCAATTTCATATATTACCTCTAAACTTGGTTAGAAAAGTAATGTGATTTTTTTTTCTGAAATTCAATAAACAACACACCAAACCAGAAATATGCTGTATCTAATCTATTGCTACTCCTACCTTTAGTACACATAAACCTGATTAAGTCCTTCCCTCTGAGTCTTGCTGGCTCCAGGTCTGTTAGATCGGTGGAAAAAAAGCAGACTAGGAGAGACAGATGCAAAGTGGAGATGATGTTAGAGAGGAATGAGATACCTTCTCCACACACAGATCTGCACACACTAACTCCCTGTCTGTGTGTTAGAATAAAAGGCTGAGGGATGGCAGGCTGTCAGCTGCTCTGACATCATGTTCAGATGGAAATGCTACCTCCAGCTGTGCTCCTTTTAATGCCATATGCTACTCCTCTACACTCCTGCCACCAGCTTTTTCTTAGGAGAACTTTTCTCTTCTGTTAGTATAAACAAAATACTTCAAAGTCTCTTTTTTTTCAAACTTTCTAACAGTGGGAAAAAAAAGAAAAAGGAAGAAAATCCTAAACATATGGGGCTCTACTGTATTCGCAGCATAGCAACACTTCTGCCTTAAGTTAGAGGACCGCTTTATATACTGAGAGCACCCTGCAGGCACGGGGTTACCCGAGAAATCCAAACCAACTCGGTTTCACCGAGCCCAGAGGTTCATTTGAAAAGAAACTAACAGAACCTATGGACTCGACTCACGGCTCCCAGGTTCCCCGCCGCTCCTTTCAGTTTCAACGTTCAGACAGCGTTAAGTGACACCGAGCACGCAAACTCCAGCTCATTTAGAACCGCAGAGCAGTCAACCTGGCCGGGGCACGATTTCAAGCGCTCAGCTTTTTACTCATCAATCGCTTTGCCCCGGCGGGGGCTCGGGTTGTCATTTATTTGACTGCTGTGGGAGCAGGACGCTGGCCTCTGGCCCCGCAGTCTCTCACAGCCCCGCTCCCCTCCGAGCCGCTTCTCCCGGCGGTACCGGCCCCGCCAGCCTTCCCCGGACTCCAGCCCCTCCGGTAACACTCACGCCCCTCTCGTGTCTACCAAGTAGGGCGGTTCACCTGCCCGCCGCCTCCCGGGCCGGGCCGGGCCGTGAGGGGAGGCGCGGCGGCGCGCAGCAAGTTCCCAGCGGGCCCGGCTCCCCCCATCCCCGCCGGGCGGCGACAACTTTTCGCTGGGGCTGCCACCGCCCCCCCCGGCGATACCCCAGGCCGGTCCCGCCGGGCAGCGCCGCCCCCACCTCAGCCCGAGGTCAGGGCCGTGGCCGGGCGCGCCGGCGACCGCCCCGCGGGAAAGGAAGCAGCTGCCCGACGAGCAGGAAAAGCCGCCCCCGGGTCACGGCGGCAACAAAAGAAAAGTAACCGGGAGCGGCGCCGGGGCGGCCTGTCCCGTCGCCCGAGGAGCGCTGCCCCCGCCCCCCGCCTCTCCACTCGCCTGCGCCCACCCCTC